>VZTE01000902.1:113272-143202 GCA_013397775.1 Eulacestoma nigropectus | reverse complement strand
CCCGGAGGCCGCCCGGGGCTCGGAAGCCCCGCTTCTCCCTCAGGAGACCGGGAACCAGAGAGGAACTTCCCGCCCTTGCACGGGGTTTAAATATGCAAAATTCACAAAAGCGCATTGGCTTAAAAGCTTGTCAATCAACTCAGTTTCAACCCATGACAGTAGGATATAGCATAGAATGATAACATTTTAAAGTACAGTGGTTCCCAAAAATTATTTAAAAATAAAACCACCTAAATTCTTCAGCCTTGATTGAAAATCATCCTTCAGCCCAGAAGATTCTTGAAAGTAAATACCCACACCGCAATGCTTTCTTTATGTTGTGCAAGAAACAGATAAAACCAGTATTTACATAATTGTGATCCTATTTTAGCATGAATGGACGGAGAACTGGACATTGCACTGTCTGTAAGATTTTTCTGAAGTGGTGTTGTCATCCTCGTGATGTTGAAAGACTGAAATTTTTATAGCCTTTCAAAGAGAACGTGCCAGGGAACATGTAGGAGGCACACAAATAGAAGGCAATATGTGAATTAGAGAGGTTAAAGTTGGAGAGACAAAAAGTTCAGCAGTATCTAGGAAAATTAGCTTGCAATTCCAAGCTAATCAGTCTTAAATGTTAACTTTCTGCATGTGGACACTAAATTAAGTTTTCAGTGTTAACCTTGCATGGGTTTTCTTTTTTAGTATAGATAAAAGGCTGCTTTGTGAGGTTGCTGTATAGCCTTGACAATATCTTTAAACTTTGTCTCCAGAGTCTTAATATATTCCAGTTATCTCAACCTTTAGTATTTAAATTAAAATTTGAAAAGCAGCATGTTATTAAATAAACAGTACAGAAATTAAAAAATGCTACTTATAGAGTGCTCATCTACCTAAGCAAAAGTGCAAAAAACTAGGAGCCTGAAAATCTATGTATGTATTCAGAAATGTCCCCAGTCTAAAGCAGAAACGAAAATATTTTGCTAGCTCATTTTTAAACTCATTTTGCACATCTAGCATCAGCTTTCATCTATGCCCATATGGAAGAATATGAGCACTGAGCCTGATTGTGTTAGACCACATAAGCACTTCTGATACCTATGTTGTAACTGACAAGCCTGTGAAGGCTTCTAAGTACACACACAGACACACATTATAACTATAATATTACAGTCTTGGGATTTGGTCCATCTGGCAGTAACTTGGCAATTTGCATGTATTTTGATGTAGCTCAAAGTTGTTCACTGAGCAGTAACTCATTTTCTCATCTACAACATGTGCAAAGCCTAGGTTTAAGTTTCGGTTACTTATGCCTCTGTTCCCATGTTTAAGAACAGTGATCTGACACAGCTAAAGGCTTACAAGATGAAAAGGAAAAGCTGAAGACAAACCTCCACATGTAATATAGAAATATACAAATAAAATGAGCTTCTGTGAAATATTTTGTTCAGCTGGGAGGTCATTTGACATACAGGAGTTTTATCTTCCTACTAGAGGTCAGAAGATCTGTCAGAAACAGCTCTTTTGTCATTCTATTATGGGTTTATCCTGTGACCATGGTCCATTCTTTTGTCCTTACTGGCACAATTTTCTCGTCAATATGGTTTGAGTAATGTAGCTATCTAGCAAAAATATCCTAAAGCATTCACTAGGTTATTTCACAATGCATAGAGATAAGAAATGACAGCCAGATGTTTAATATTACCCATATCACAATTAATCTCCATTTGATTGCAACAATGAACAACTAAGTGCTATAATGGGAAGTACACTACTTTTTCCTTCCTTTCCTTCCATAAGTCAAATGGTAGAGTGAGGGTAAAAGTTCAGTCTCAAAGTTGTGCACTAGTTTTTAACACAGGGAAAGCAAGAAGTCTGAACTCCTCAAATCAGATCTTATTGTGTAAGAAAGCTAACGTCAGATCCACTCTGGAAAAGGGCTGAGTAGTTGCATAAAATTAACTGTTTGCAACCGAATTATGGAGTGTTGCAATAACTGAAACAAAGTTCAACCTAGTTGCATCACACTGAGATATGTGTGTTCTCACATCACCCTAGTGAAGCCTAATGTACCATGAGAATATATGAACAATAAAATATTCTACGTAGTACCTGAGAGGTGTGATTGGTACATGTACTTACTATAGGTCATTAATAAAGACACTGCAGTGTGTGCCTAGTACCTGGGCAAGATAATTAACCACTTGAAAAAAGATAGTCTAAAAAGGAGGCAAAAGTTGGTAACCTGTATGAGAAGAGACTGCAGGCAGACTTTTAAAACAAGTGTTGTTTACAGAATCAAAACAATAATGAAAAATATAGGCAGAGACACAAAATTTATTAATGAGCATATATTATATAGAAACATAGCAAGACATAACAAAATAAACAGACTGACACACAAGATGATTAGTATACTTGCTCACCATTCAGGCGCTCTCCTCTTCAGCAGCAGGGGAGAAATTCGGTACTTGCTCTTGATCCTCTCATTCTTTTAAAGTATATCTCTGGGTAAAAAACATCTTATTTACTTGTCTACTCTCCTCAGCATCCAAACAGCCAATGCATGGCAAGTGAGATAACAAAATCATCTTAATTTCAGGTTACCCTGTATTGGTTTTGAATCAAAGCTTTTCACGTCAACTTCAAATTAATACAAATAATAAATAATACAAATACATTCATATAAATAATAAATTCAAATAATCAACTTTTCATATCAGCTTCAAATTAATATGAATAATACAAGAAATTAAAGTACCAAAATTCAGTCTGATATTTTAGAGCAGGGGAAGCTGATATTTATTTACAAAATTTTTAGGGGACTTAATTTCAGCTAATTACACTCATTCTCCCATAGATTTTGTTCATTCACATACATATTTTCACACCTACATACTCAAGATCATCAAGATATGCATGTCCACATTGTCTGTCCAGGAACACTTACGTGTATTAAAGAAGGCTGTCTCGGATTCTTCTTACTGACAACAGTGAACTTTTTTTTTTTTGACAGAATTTTAAATACTATGCAAAAGTCAACAGCTGTTATTAGGCAGTCCTTTGCTTCAGTATGTTACTCCAGCTTCCATAAACCTTAGGCAAGGTTGTTGTTCAGAGGGTTTGGTTTTGCTTTTTATTTTTCAATGTAAATTTGCAATCTGCACATACATCTGGCTATAGCTTGTTTTCCCGGTAGGGTAACATTATGTAACATTATGTATAACCTTGCTTTTATCTTTCTGCTATTTAGGGTGCATGACTTTCTGCTGATCAGTTGTTTGTCATGTGATCTATTCAAAAAGCAGGCCTTTTGATCTTGATGAAAAACCCTCTGTTTACTTACTTTTATTTCTTCTGATGGCATTGCTTAAAACAGCACTGCATTAGAGTGGCTTGTGCCTGTGGAAGTCTATATAGATCTCTGACAAAGACTTGGCTGTGTTACAGCTGGTTCTGGCAATGTATTTACATTGTATATCAAGGGGAATTATATTAATTTTTTTTTTCAGCTGATTCAATTAGATTCTTATATTAGTGATTAAGATTTATAATAACATGTGGATTTTATTACTAATAGCATCTTAAGAAATGGAAGATTTTCTAAGAAATATTGGTTGTGACCCATATCTTCCCCAGGAAGATCCCCGAGGAAAATGGCATTTGCAACAGCAACCATTTGTAGACAGTTGAAAATGTGTGTTTGTTGAAATGCCCTAAATGATCAGAATATCTAATTGGTCTCTGCATTACAGTAGTCCTGAAACCTTTTTGCAGTCTGTGCTACAGAGCAGCTAGCGGTTAATAGGAGAAGAAAACTCTGGAAAGAGCAGTCATCAGCTTATTCCTCTCCTAACTTTCTTTTGCAAAAATTGACCTTTTACCGTTCTTTCACCAAATCTCTTTATTTAGCAGACTTTGAGTATAAAACCACAACTTATTTACAAATTCATGCCAGCAAGTAAAGACCAGTTTCATACAAGAGCACTAGGAATTTTGTGGAAATGTCTTGGAATAAGTTTTGGACAATATTAGAGACAAATAGATACAAAATTTAAACCATGATGAATTGAATAGTGAGAATATAATTATTGGTAGTTAGCATGATTTACTGGAATACAAATCTCGCAAAGCAAATCTGATTTCACTGTCAGCCTTCATAAGATTATAGATTTGGTAAATAGAGTTGAAATTATACAAAGTATTTGACTTAATACCATATAATGTTCTAACGAAAGGAATCACACAAGTAGATCATCAGTTGCCTAACACACAGGGGAGTTACTACTCTGGTTTGTTTTCTATCATGTTCCACAGAGATCTGACACGGCACACGGCAAGACCACGGCTAGCAGGGTGGTCAGGCGACCGCGTCCTTCCCAACTGCGGGCGCGAGGATGGCTGGTGCAGTCTGCAACGGCGGGAGGGCGCACGGAGGCACACGAAAGGGTCTGTGCCACCCACCGATGAATAAGGTGCCGGAGGAGATGAAGGAGGCAGGAAGGGCTCTTCACAGGGTAAAACAGGGTTTATTCGGTAACAGGATCCAAGGGTACAGGTACTGGGGGGCAGGAAGAGCCCGGCACAGGCGCTGACATGAGGTTTTTGTATGGCTACAAAAGGGAAGGAGTAAACTCTAAAAGCGAATCACAGCAAGGCAAGTGGGTGGTACAGGGGCGGAGGAACTCTTCACAAACCAACGAGGTATAAGGAAGGCGGGGAGGAAGAACAGAGAGCCAATGGGGTGTTAAAGTGAGTAGAACATTCAGGAACATAACCTTGTATAGGGGGAGTAGGGAGGAGAGAAGAGGGACCAATCGAGGAGGAACAGTTTGCAGGCTCTTGCAGGGCCTTGTGGTATCTCGCCCTAAGCTTGGGGGCTCGAGCCTGCGACGAGGTACAGCCAGCGGACCCTTTTTGGGATGCGGGTCCCTTGCGGCTCAGACAGTCCCATACGGGACTGAACCACCGCAACAGAGATCTATACTGGACACAGTTGTGTTCAGCATTTTCATCAATGACTTGGTAATAAATATAAATCACTAATGAACAAAATGTACTGGAAGGAAGACACACAAAGCATACAGTGGAATGATGGAAAAAGCACAGCTGAGTGAACTTAAAACAATGTCTTGGAGCAAAGTAGTAGCAAATGTGTACTGTTTGTACTAGTAATTGTGTAAATAGCAGCAGCAGAATGGTAAATACAGTTGTGATATATCAGTTTAGATTTGTGTGGTTAGTATCGCCATTTAATAAGTTATTGCTATAAAAGTTTTAAAAGGGGGAAGGGTGATACAGTTGACAAAAAACCAAACAACCTAACATTGATGACTGTGAAACATAGTATTTAGTTTGGCTGTCTTTAAAATTCATAGGATCCTAGAATCATTTAAATTGGAAAATACCTCCAAGATCTTCACTCCTAGCTATGACCCAGCACTGCCAAGTCCTCCAATAAACTGTGTCACTAAGTACCACATTCTTTGAATACTTCCAGGAATGACGACTCAACCACTTCCCTGGGAAGCCTGTTCCAATACTTGATGACCCTTTTGGACCCCAGCTCCCTCAGCTGCTCCTCATAAGATTTGTATTCTAGACCCTTCACCAGCTTTGTTGCCTTTTTTTGGACAATGCAAAAATAAAGGTATTGAACAACTAGGCCAGGAAAAATTCAGAGACATCGAGCCTGCATTAATGTTTAGTTTGCTTTATGGGGGGCAGTTTTAAAGTAAATCTCTTGATTCTGCCCCATCACTGTGCTTTGGATTACACCACAGGGGCATCTCGGGCTGTGTGTGGATGGATGCAGGGATGTAGATTTGTGCTGGGAGTGGAGTAAGTGTGCCAGATGTTAATGAGCACACATCCAGCCTAGAGCTTGCTCAGTGTAAAAGTCTCCCAAACACTTGTACAGCAGATGACCCTTAAGCAGCTGTTTACTTACAAATCTAATCCTATGTTCTGCCGTAATGCAAATTCAGACATAGTTAAAAATTACTCAAGGATTTCTTTCTGTTTTATCAGACCTGGTTTTCCTCCCATAAAACTGAAACACACTTAAAAACCTCCGTAAAAATAGGCTGTCCCCCTAAATTTCCAGGTTTTTATTTTCATACCAAACAAAAAAGAAAAAAAATTGCATTTAGTTGCTGGTCTGAAATATGGAGTGAAATATGTTAAATTTTCTACCTGTAGAAATGTGGAACAGCTTTTTCGAAGATACACTTTACAGCTGTTCTTTAAACATTTATAAAGTCTTTGACTCAATATTGGAAAAACTGTTAAATTGGCAAATGTATAACTTTAGAGTTTCTGGATAAATGGGTCATTTTCTTGTACAAAAAAAAAGTGTTAGTGTTGGAGTTGTTTTTGTGGAGCTAAACCACTATTTAAGACTAAGGGGCTTCAACCTTTTGCTCCATATTATTACTCTGCAATATGACCTTTTAACCACCAAAAATTTTTTTAAATTACACGTATGTTTACTAAAACCTGTTTGAAAATATATACTTAACTGAAAACTAAGGCCTATTTTTCCTTTTTAATCTCTTCACATTACAAGTAGAGAAGTATAAAAATGTATTTTTCAGAAGATATTGAATAGGTTTGTTTCAGTTTTCCTTTGGATAAGATTTCTCATAGTACTTGAGTATAAACTGACAGGATAAAAAACAGGTGGAAGAATATCCACCTTTTCTAAAGCTATTTAATGTTCTGGACAGAAAGTGGTGCTGCTGTATGTAGAATACATAATGGTTAAAAAAAAAAGAGAAATAAAATCCATATCAAGAAATTACTGTCCTCTGTCTCAGGCAGAATGCCTGTCTGAAACATACTTACAGTAATACATCTCTGGAATACTACTAGAATAGTAGCGTGTACACTCTTCCTATATAAAACACTTAGAGAGATTAAAGAAACTCTGACAGGAAAAATAAAAATAAATTAACTTTTTTGTCTGATTTACTTCAGAATTTTAAATCATTTACAGTTGATTTGCAAATTATTAATGTTACTCATGTTAATCCATTATATATGAAAATTCTTAAGCAGCAACAGAGAGATATTAATCAAAATCATCAGCTTACAGTTTCATTAGGCAGAAAACCTGCTTCAATGGTGAAAATAGTAGTATTACTGTATTATTATAATATTTTAAAATTAGCAATATTTTAGTTTTAATAGTTAAAAATATTACTCATACTTGGCTAATGTTGTGGTTTTTTCTGGCACTTGTATAAATGATTGTTCAAGATCTGAGACAGCTTTGTCTTCTCTTTTATTGTGTTGTTACTTATGAACATAGAAAATCAGATCAAGAATTGTGTATGTGTGTGTATATATGTGTATATATACATATATGCACTGAGTTTTACAGAGAAACATTTTCAGTGATATCAAAACAATTCTCATACAAAATTGTGTCCTATTAATCATCTATGATATTTTGTTATCCTGGGATTCCATAAATTTACATAGTAAGATATCAAGTTCCTACCTGAAAAAGTCATTATTAGTCTAATATTTGTACAGCTAGAAGGGAAGAAGATTTTTTTATTTCTGCCTGGCCAAACAATGGAGTGCATGATGTTATTCTCAGCTGTCTAAAAAGGTTATTTCTTCACATACACATGTATTTTGGTCTATGTTATTTCTACACGATAAGTTTTGGCATTTTTTTATCTATCTTTTTTTTTTTTTCTTCAAATCTATCAAAAATTACAAATTATCTGGACAATAGAAGATGAAGCGCAGAAAAAAGCTATGCCCCTTATATTTTAGTACTCTTTTCAGATCCATGTTGTCTGCTCTCTAAAGCCATCATAATGAATTTTTTACCTCTGAAAGATTGTACAGATGGAGTCCTTTCAAAAACAGTGGGGAAAGAAATGTGAATAGGATTTCGGTTTTTTATGGCAACTTGATTCAGAGCCATCAGGCACTGAAGGTTCAAATGGAAAACACAACTACGGTGAAATTCCAGGGAACATTGCATCCCAATGAGGGAGAAGACTTCCTGTTTTATTTTCCATTGAACTAGACACTGGTTACCAGAGCAGCAGGTAGGAGAAGCTGTATGGTACCAGCTTCCAAGCCAAAGATCATAATCATTATGTAACTCTGAAACTTAGAAGTAGAAATGGAAAAACATAACTGTTTTTTAACTGTGCACAGAGATGCAGAGAAAAATGTAATACTCAACCTTAGCAGAGGAAGATTAGGACTCGTTTCTGTAATGCCTGTAAAGTAACCTCTAGATCTGCTCCTCTGCAGTGTTTCTTTGCTTGCCAAAATAGTTTCTTAACCAGAAGCTGTGCATTTTTCTTGTGTGGTGTAGAACAGGTACAGAAGAAGCTGTTCCTGAAGAATACTCCCTGAACTTCAGCTTGGGGCACCTTGTCCTAAGGATGTACTCACATATTTAGCCTGCCTGTCCATATTATAGGACCTTCCTGTGTTATCATTCTACCAAACTGTGAAAAAAGGATGTATCCTCAACTCCTTTCATTCTTCTGTTCCTGATTTTCCCTTTTAAGATTGCTTTCATGAATGGATGTTGGGCGAGCAAGGCAAGAGGCCAAAGTGAATCCTTCAGTTAAAGTCCTTTATCTTTTAGTTATCCATCTGATAATAGCACAGAACCTTGTCTTTTCTTGGATATATCATCTTAGGTTACAATAAGAGGGACTGGTTAAAAGAGATGAATACACAAAAAAAAACCCCATAACTAATCAGGCCTGTGAGAAAAAATACAAAGCCGTACAGAATTTCTGTAACGTAGATAGGTTGAGCTTAATGTTAACAATCTTTAATTTCTAGATTATTTCTTGTATTATATTTTCAGAGAAAAAGGACGAGATATCCCACTTTGTCAAGATGCAAGGTTTTGAACATAGAATATCTGTCAGGCATGTTTAGGTGTGTTGGTTGAAGGAGCAGATAATCAAATGGAAGACACATCTTCCAAGAAAAATATAAACAGAGATGACCAAAGTTGACTGCTGAGTCTTTTAATGAATATATTACAGTCAAAGTGAATTTTTTACTGAGGAGGCAATCCCTAATCAGTTTTCAGTATACTAGCTTGTGCCTCATTTTATTTGCTGAATTCTGCTTGTCTTCCTTTTGAATTTGGACTATGAATTCTCCAACTAAGAAGTAAATGATGAAATTGGGGTAATGAATAGTGGAAATAACTCATGTTCAGTATTTATTCTTATTGAATCGTTGCAATATGACTGTTTATTCCAAGTACTTTTTTAGGAGTAAGAAAGTCAATTATTTTAGGTAAATATTCATAGTGGATATCTCTCTCTCTTTCTGAGATATTGCTAACATGTTGAAATACAGGATTGCTCACAAAACTCTGTCCCAAAGCACAAAGTGCCTCATTCAAAGTTATTTTCACCTTTGATGACTACGGTAGACCTTACCTATAATTTACTACAGAAAACTCTGAGGACTAACAGTAGCTCAGGATAGTTTTGGCCAACATTTATGTGTTGGAAGCTTATGCTTTTTCTCCCACCCGATCTCAAAATGCTGAAGGAAGAAATTCCTCTGGAATGAAATAGCAGGAGACTCCTTCACTTGCTTCCTCCAGATAAGTCAATAATTTCTCTGTAGTAAAGGGAGAAATAGAACTCAGTAGTCAGCATAAAAACAGAAAACAGTTCCAGTCTCAGGAGGAAATTCCCTCTTACTCAAAGATAAAAGGAAACCCATGTGTTTTGGCTCTTCCTGCCATGAGCCTAAGGACCAGCCTGGGTAGACTTTTGTAATCTTTCTTAAATGATTCTTGGAAGAGATGGAGTATTGAATAAAGGCATAATTGTTATTGCAAGATCAACAAACAGTCATAGTGATAGATTACTGCCATTTACATGACAAGGAAAGAGCTAAAATGCAATTTAAACAGATTCTTTAAACTCACTCCTTAAAGGAAAAAGAGAAAAAGTGAGAGAAAACATATTACGCTAAATTGGAAGTAAAACTTGTTAAAGGGAAAAGGAAATTGAGTAAAAATGGAAGAGACTAACATACACTGAGCCAGACTTCCATATGAATAGGGTAAAATAATATATTTAATTGTTGGTTTACCTTATTAGAAGACTGCTATTCAGAACCACACTGTGTATCTTGTAAAGATAGCTGTTGTAATGGCTTCCAGGATTAAGACTTCTCAAATTTCTCCATTCTTATCCTTGTGAGTGGTGTGAATTTTAACAGAATGAAGATGACTCCTCAGAAAGCACTGAGTTGTGAGTAGCTAAAATCCTCTGATCTAAGGTAGCCACAGGTCAGATCTCTTAGTGTAGTTCATTTTAGTAATCACATATATCTCGACCACAGATACACTATTTACTATAGATAAATTCCAAAAAATCTGAAGATAAAGAGGGCACTTGATTGCCTAAAATGAGCGCCTGCACCATACTGACTACAGAATTTCACTAAAAAGTTTAAGAGTCAGAATCATTTTTTCTGGTGTAACTAATGTGGACTATATGATTGTTCTGGAGATATGAAGGACTGGACAAGTGAGTAAACATTTTGATAAAGTGTTCTGTAGTAGTGGTACCTCAACTATTTCCCATTTTCAGATTGATTTGAAAACTTAAATAGAGTCACTGTTTGATGACAGATGGAAATAATACTATTTATTATTTTTGTTGGTTTTTTGTTTGCTTGCTTGTTGTTTTGTTTTTAGCCTCTGGCTCCCAAACAGGTCTGCGAGATGTTGAGGACTCTTAGGGCCAGTCTGACAGCTGAAGGACAGGCCTCTTTAATAAATGGTGAAGAAATGTTATAGATCATCTCTAAGCACTATTATTTCTGTCTGGCCTTATTTTGAGTTGTGCCTTATCTTTCTTTTGAGCCTTTACATGTCACGTGGGTTTGCATAATTACAGGTATTTCTCTTACCACATTTTTATGTTGTAGTAGGACCTTGAGGTTTCAGCTAGCACATAACCCAGAAGGGTAGGTGCTATATGGTAGGTATATTGCTGTAAATATTAACACCTGCATCAAAATTCCATGAGGTATTTGTTTTTACAGACAAAAAATTCTTTCAGAAATATGGCTTTCATGAATTATTTTAAAGTGTTGTTTATAATCAAGTCACTTCAGCGCTGCTTTATAAACTAACAATGGATTGCAAAGAAAGTTCAGATAAGGTCACCTGCTATATGAAGTCAATCCTAAACACCAAAGTCTTTGAAAAATGTTGTAGGTGCACAATCCCATGTAACAAATGCCAGTTCTGTCTTGTTTTATATACCTGTCTAAACCAATTACTTGGTGTAAAAGATCATCAGCAAAAGAAGCCTTTACTTGTGATTTTTGTCATGTTTGCTTTAGATTATATATAAACATGAGAGTTGAGAGGGAAAACCATACTTCTCCTCTCTAACTTTCAGGTTCAACCTGATTTATAAAACCTAATGTGGATTTATTTTTGCCTTGCAACTGCAATTTAACTTGAACAACAATCATATAGATATAGGAAATGCTCAAGGTCTTAATTCCGGACACCATGTATTTGGAATGATACAGAGATACTTCTGAGATGCAGGGATTCTTGTGTGGTAGGTTGACACAGGCTCGATGCCAGGTGCTCACCAAGCCATTCTATTACTTCCCTTTCTCAGCAGGACACAGTGGGGGAGAAAATAAGATGGAAAAAACTTCATGGTTTAGGATAAAGGTAGTGTAATAAAGCAAAAGCAAGGATTCTGTGCATGGAAACAAAGAAAAACAAATATTTTATTCTCTACTTCCCGTCAGCAAGTGATGTCTGGCTATTTCCCTGGAAGCAAGGCTACAACACCCATAGCATTTGCTCCTGAAGACAAACATCAGAATTTCTGGAGAACCTGAGCATCTCATTTTGCTTTATAACTGTCCTGGGTGCAGGGATAGTGGTGGGGTCTTAGTGCTGTTTATTCTATACCACACACATCACCGTGGAGAGTGGGGAGCAGTTTTCAGCAGGGAATGCTGAGGCATCAGAAGCAGAACATTTTTCTTGCCCAGTCATGGAAGGGAGTGGTTTTGTCCCCGTTGCCAGCCACAGAGGGGTCCTTTTTCTTTTGCCGGGCTCTCTCAGGAGTGGGAGTCATCCCACAAGTCCCCAGACCTCCACTGCTGGGGAACTGTTTTGCAGTCCCCGGGCACTACCTGAGATCGCTGCCAATGGGGAGAGCCCCTGCCAGGTGGCGTGGAACAAGCAGCTTGGCAGCAAAACTCCTTTCAGACAAAATAGCTTTCCAGGTTTTGCTTTGCCCCTGTTTTCTGTGGTTTCCAGGCTGGGGGAGGGTGTTAAAGCATGGAAACTCATTTGCAACATTGTTTCCTTGTTCATCTTTTCCTTCCATTCTTCTCTGGAGCCGCGTGGTATAGTGAGGGTCCCCCCTGCCATCTTGTCTTTGTTCCCAGGGGAACCTATGGCACAGCTGTAGGGAATACCCTTCTTTATGGGTAAACCATCCTGTCTGTTGTTCAATCTTTTATTAATATTGTTGTGTTTATTTACGGTTTCTTCAGTAAATTGTGACTCCAACTTAATATCTCCTAGTATTTTTCCTCTACTATCAAAAAGGGGCGATTTGAGTGGATTTAATTTTCCTGTTGAGTTTTAAAAGGAGCACAATATTACCAAATTTTTTGATTAAATTTTATGTAAGTGGTTTTTAATCTGTAATTTACTTGCTTCATACTTGCCCAGAACTTCATACAGCTTTCTGGGGTAAAAAAACCCCAACAACATACATATGATAAAATAGCTATGCCTTGCTTACACAAAATGCAGAAATAAAATCACCACCACCATTAACACTAGAAGTAAAGATTGTGCATTTCAAAATTCCCCTAACATATACTCACTCTAACTGATTTTTTACCTCATTTCCAAGGAGACAGAGAGAGACAGATTTACCTCTCTGTAAACCTCATCTCTTGGCTTCTTACCTGCCATGGTCCAACTGCATGATTTGGGCCTGTGGTGCACTACCATAACTTCTTTCCAAGTGTCTGAAAAAAAAAAAATATGTGGTGTTGTGCAGTGTTAATAAGTATGCCTGCCTTTTCAGCTCCAGTCTTTTTTTGTATTCCTACCCTTGTCACATAAGTCCCTGTCAGACAATTGGCCTGACACAAGACTACTAGGGAGGGCACAAAGCAGGGAGGAGAGGATGAGCACTACCTCAGGCACATCAAGGCTGTCCTTGAATAGGATGCAAGGCTGTCCTTGAACAGGATGGAGAGAAGTTTGGTCGATGCCTACAACATTCATAAATATCAGCTCAAGAGATTTGAACATCATGGTGTACAGAAAAGCTAATTTATGGTTTTTTCTTCCGTGGAGGCCTGTGGCTGTGGATAAATTTTGTGTGAAGCAGACTAGTTTTACAGATGAGTGTATTCAGAGCAAAACTCTCTGAAGCATTTCTATAATAGCTTTACTTTGTAAAATGTGGAATTTTTCAGCAGAATATGCAGTTCTGCAGTATAAAGATTTTATTTCTGTGGGTTTGGTATGAACTATATAACTCACAGCTTCACTATTCATGATGAATTTACTGACTTCTTTATGTACACAGCCGAGGAAATGTTTGGGGTTGAAAAATTCCTTAAAACCAAATGCTATGAACTTTACTCGATCATATAAATCATAAAGGTAGCCAGTAAAGCAAAAGTTACTGAAGTTACCTTTTGCAGGGGTCTGACCAATGCAGAACCGCTTCATGACAAATAGCTTGTAATAAAAGGTTCCGTTTCAAAGAAGAAACAACAAAAAAATCAAGGGGAGATTGCTCAAGCAGAGATGAAAGAGAAGACCATCTTTATGATGTATCCCATGTATCTGGCAACTACATATAAATCTCTCTATAGATGTACTTTTTAGACAAGTAGGGTAAATATTTGTCTCCTGCTTGCAGTCATATTGGCTTATACATATTTTTTATATATGTATGTGCAGCTGTAGAAGGCACGGAGTGTTCAGATACAGCATATTATTTATAAGAGATCCATGCCCTCCAGGGCAGCAGCTAGGGGCTGGCAAGGTAGTGCAGGGCATTGGAAATAGTATGAAATACAAATGAGGCAACTGGAGTTGAAACATGTATCTCCACTGACAAGAATCTGAGATGAGGCAGCTAGTTCACATACACATTGTTTTGTGCTTTCACCTTAAAGCACAGTTAGAATTCTTAGTCTAGATTTGGGATTCTGCCAAAACTGCCTATGGAATCTGGTGATGGTGGTGTCAGTTTATTTGGATTTATGCTAAGTTTCCTATACTATTAAAATTATCCAAGATTAATCAGGATATTTCAGCAACATCACAGCTTAGACCCAGGGGTTGCATTACATCATGAAATTAGTAGAATCTTTGTAGTGGGAATTCTCAGTGCTCATACACTCAAAATTATGATTAAACACTGTATTAACACTCTCAACAGCTACATTTTATCTGGGACATTAGACAGAATATCCTTTTATCTTTTATTAATCTTGAAGGATATCCAGACACAAACACCGAAGACACGTAGAACTGCTTCTTGTACTTACATATGCCAGTAACAAGATTCATGCAGCATTTAAAATGTTGACTCATTGGTGTCTGTCATAAAACTGATTAACAGCTTGGGCTGTGTTTAACACAGGAAATTTAATCAAAGCTTATGCAAAGTATTGCTTTGTAAAACTGTTGGTTTTAAGGCTTATTGTGAACTTTAAGTAAAGTTGGAATAACAATGACAAAAACAGAAATGCTCACTAAGGCTGCAGACTTTCTACAAAATTTAGTCTGTAATATTTCTCAGTGGTGAGTGGAATACATGCAGTGTTGTTTTTTCTTTTTTCCATAGGTTTGGAATAAAAAGCAGTGAAGCAGAACACAAGACTTTTTGGCATTCTTCTTCTCTGCTCCTCAGTTCTTCACCCTAAATATGGAAAATGCTTGATAGTACAACTTGACCATTGTCAATATGATGATGAGATGAAGCATAACTCCACAAAAACAGATCAAAACTCTTATCTTGGAATGTAAAGTTAAACTCACACCAGTTTTCACTGAAGATTCTTATAGTTTGAAACATCGAATGGTATCCAAAGTGTATTCAAGGAATTTTAATTTCAGATTTTACTTTTATTAAAGCTTCCACATTATTCCTGCAGGAATATATCTCAAAGGAATTATTCCAAGCCACTTTGCATTTTTCTCACTCCATGTATGGCCCTTGTCCTATTTTATTTCATACTGTTCAGATATTAATTATAAAGTTAATAATTATCTCATGGAATTCTCTACCATGAAGACACTATGGAATTTCACATCACAGCTTCATAGCCATTTACTAAAGTTTTCACAATGAATATGGAGATGGAATTAATGAATAATAAAGACTCAAAAATATTAGCACCAAAGCTGTTCAGTAACCTTAAATGTCTGTGTTCTGATTTTAAGATTATTCTTTTGGCACTTTCCCTTCCCAAAGCATTCCCTACTAAATGGCAGTTGTTGCTACTAAGCATTCAGCATGCCTGCTAATTTGATTCTCAGTTCTCAGTGGTATTCAGAACATGGAAAACATGCAGTTAGTGTGCATCTGAGAAAATGTTCATTTACATGAGTTGCCTGTCATCACAGAGACAGACCTGAACAGAAAGCACTAGACTGTTGATTATCTGCATTATCTGGGCAAAGATCCTTTTTCCTCCTGCTATTCCTAGATCATTCACTGCACAAAATCCAACTTCTGCAGCGTTGAGACAAAGATCCTAGTCTATTTCATAGTCCAGTTTTGGTATATTGACAGATATTTTGTGCACATACAGAGGCACAATCTGTGTAAAAACACCAAGTGACAAGGTAATTAAAGACTTAATCTGAGTGCTTATACAAAACATGTTAAATTAGATTGTCATCCCTTGTTTCCAGTATGAATGGGTTTAAACTACAGTCTATGCTTTCCTATTCACTCATTGGATGCCATCAAATGTCATGAAACAAAAAATTACAGCCCATATTGCTAAAGTTTGGCCAAATTACAGTAAAATGCAATGTATTATGCTAAATTAAAGACCATAATCAGAATACTACAAAATTTTCCAAGAACACAAAATAAAAGAATTTTTTCCTGCATTTTTCTCCCCTAAAATAAAATCTGATTCTATACATCTGCTGTTCTCAGGTTTACATTTGGGAAGTTGTTTCATCTCTCTACCTGTGGAAACCACTGTTCACTTTTCAGTTGGATGTTGTCCTCTATGGTTTCTGGTTTTGCCTAACCTTCTTTTTTCTTATCTCAGTTCTTTGAGATTTTTCATGGATTATTTTGTCCAGGGATCTGGGTTGCAAGGTTTCTGTGGTGGTGTGTATATTATGGAAGGAACAGATTTGGAACCAGTGAATTGATGTCATTTTAGGACTCAGAACTTTGGGGGATTTTTTAACTAGAAAGTAAGATGTTGTACTTATCTTCTAAAGTGCTTGCAGTTATTCTAGAAAAAATATTGTAGCAACCTGTTTTTGAAATATAACTAGGTTGCTAAAACTTGCTTGTGGTATTATTCAAATTTACATGCTAAAGAAAAGAATCATCTCCTTTTCTAAGGTGCATAATTTCAAATTAAACAAGATGCAAGATTAAATAGCTGTATCTGGAGATACACATGCATGCATGTATGTATTTAATTGAAATACTATTCCACTGATGGACATACGTCTTTAAGAACATTAGGGAATACATCTGGCTTCAAAGCCCTTCAGATAGGTTAGTATAGCTATCATACACCTTATAGCCAAATGTCTATAATGATACTGTTGCGACATCTGCATATGATTATTCCATGATTTCAGTGTTCTATTTCTTATCTAGCTAGGTCTACTCAGTTCTTTTTATTTGTTTTCATTTATTCTATATTGTTTCCCTTTTCCTATTCCTTTAATTGAGAATCTATAAGCAAGATATATATCTTTAATGAGATTTTTTCAGATTATACACCTGCTGTAAGAAGAAGTCCAAAACACCTACAGAAAGTAACTTAGAAGGAAAATCAATTTTAAGTGAAAGAGAGGCTTTTGGTTTTTTTGAGTACGTATAAAGACAACAGCAGGGAAAATGAAAAAAAGAAGAAGAAAGCAGATTCCAATAGTGCATACAGAACAGCGCATTTCCCAACAGTGACACCACTCGCCCCAACCCGGATTCCGGGGGCGGTGCCAGTTACCCGGAGGGCTGTCCTGAGTTGCTGGATCTGTTCGCAGCAGGGAAGCAGCCGAGGCTCACACAGGGCTCGGCAGCTCCCAGGTGGCAACGGCGCGGGAAGAAGCAAAGAAGCGGCCGGGCTCCGACACAGCTCCGCGGGAACAGGGTTTATTACGGGGTGATGAGGGTCCGAGAGCGGGGTGCCGAGAGACCCCGAACAAAGGCGGACAAGGGGTTAAGAACCAGGGACGAAGAGAGGCATGGAAGCCCTAGGGAAGCAATAACTGAGGGCCAAAGGGGTGTTACAGAGGTGGGGAAATACATCGAGGCCCAATGGGGAACAAGGAAGGCGGGAAGAGGGAGCAGAGAGCCAATGGGCTACTGAGGAAGGTAGAAAGAGCTGGGAGATAACCAAGTATAGGGAAGAAGGGAGGGGAAACCAGGATCCAACGCCTAGGGAGACATCTACATAGGGGTGCGAGAGCTGCTAGGAGGGTTCTATGTTGTCACCCTAACCCTGGGGAGTTTGCCCATTAACCAGGTCCCACTGCTGGAGGTTCCTGACTGCTAGCTTCTGGCTGGTGTTAGCCCAGGGACGGACTACCACACCGCAACCCAACAGTTTGCCGACCCAGTCACTTTTAGCTACTAGTATTGCTACACTGCCTGATGGAGCATGATGAACAGAGAGGTATGCTATCTGTGAGCAAGCTTATTGAAGAACTCTGAGTAACAGCTCTTCATCAGCACAAAAATTTAATCAAGTCTCCCTAGAAAAGTGGTTATTGGCCCAAACAGTTTCTTGACCTGCTTTTAAAATTGTTGCATTATATTGCCAGATTTCATCAACAACCTGCACATATTTTCAGTTCTACTGGCAAGACCTCAGGTTTAGGTGATCAGTACCTACAAAACTTGCCTGAACACTAATTATATTGCTTCTACTAGAATAGAATTATTATAATAGAATTATATTGTTTCTACTGTGCATTGCAAAACCTTTTTCATAAATTGAGCTGGATGGAGATTTTCCCTTTAGTTAGGATAATGAGAGGCTCAGAAATGTTTTCTGTTTGTCTTTTCTTTTAAATAAAGGAGGAGGAGAGCTGAAGAGAGAAGTTTGCACTCAGAAATGCTGAGTGGAATATGTACTTTCTTCTATCTAATAGTCTCTCATGTTCCTAAGATGATTTGTAATGCAATAACTATTTAAAAATCCAGAAGCAGCTTCACAGTTTTAAGAAACACAGTGCATTAAGGGATTTTTTTCTAAGGCCAGTGGACTAAATATAATATCAACAAATTCAAGTTTTATTGGCAAAGAGTCATATCCAGTTGAATGAAAGATGCACAATTAAATGAAGCTGTTAACTTCTGAGATTAATTAATTGTAAAGATGTGCTCAGAATTTCTTTGGAGAAAGAAGACAAAAGAAGAAACTAGAAAGCATAGAAAGAAACTAGAATCTTGGTAGATTTTTGAGCAACAATTTTACTTAAAAAGGCTGCTGCTCTTCCTGAGAGATGATAAAACAGGAGAAAACTTTGAAAGCAGTGAGAAGACTGATTAAAAAAAAAAAAATCAGCACTGTGGTTATTACCCTTTAAGAGTAGCCAAAAATGATAAGGACTCCAATAGTGTTGTAAGGCCCAAAAAACTTAGTTGATGAGGCTTTTAAAAGGGCTTACAGTTGTTCATGTACTTTGGGTTAGATGCACAGGAGAAACACCAAGAAGATATTATCAAGAGGTCAAAACGACAAAAAAGCCTTTACTGGCAAATCAAAGAACTTTGGCAGAAGGTTTAGAGCAGCATTCAATCAACATAAAGAACTTCTCAACACATTAACTTAGTCCATTGAATTTAGCAAACTCTAAGCTTGGTTTATTTTAAGATAATAATTCCAAGAAGAGGGAATTAGAAGAGGAAGAAAGAGAAAAAAGACAGAAAAGATATAGAAAAGGACATATATAGCTACCAGCTCCTGAGTTCCAGTGATATTCAACTTATAGGAATTCCAAGAGAAGGTAGGGTTGAGACGTGTGCTAGCCTTAAATACCCCTTGGCATTCCTGGGCCCTTTCCCCAGTTGGGACTTGTGGTAATTTGGCCACTCAGGAGCTGAGTTCAGGGTTTGAGGCAGGTGTGGAGCATTGCCTACTGTGTGCCAGTAATTGGCAGCCACTGCCAGGCTGGGATATAGGCTCTAGGGGCTGGAGGATGTGGGGCAGTTCACTGCCTTGCCAGGGCGAGGCCCAATCTGCCCTTTTCCCCGCACACAGGCACCCCAAAATGTCTTGAGACATCAATCCTTTCCAGTCTCAGTCTCTCATAAGTGTGGCTGATGATATCCTCGTGATATATCCTCATATATCAGATGTAAGAGTAGTGTTTTGTTATAGCATTTTATCATTTAATTCTTAAAACTATGACCCAGTATTCACCTAATATCACTACCTTGTACAGTAAGAAGATTGAGATTTTTCCGCCTCTAAAAGCATACACTGAAAAATGAAACACTTTCTTATTACCTGAAGAAAAGGCATCATTGACTGTTTCATCCATGAAAGCTGATGGCATGTCTTCCATTATGTAAAAATAAAATCTTCATGCCTCATCAATCATTCACATTTCAGAAGGAAACATACTATAGCAGCCAACCTTCACAGGTGAGGTTACACCACCCAGTATGTCTGACCAGAGTTTAAAGTCTGTGTAGCAGACAGTTTTCATAAATATCCCGATTCACCAAGACAAAGCAATCTCATTCACAAGTTAATAGCTCTCTGCTACTTCCTAGGCATCTTTCTTCAGCGGAGTGGGACACTCAGATTCAGTAATCTGAGCCATCCACAGTTTGCAAGCAATATAAACTCTTAGGATGGAAATAAAAAAATTATACAAGCTTTGAGTCTTTAGATTTTAACTGGCTGTGTGCAGCATTCTGCTTGTAGACAAAAATTCTGAGCTCAAGGATGGAAGTGGAGGTTCAGATCAAATCGTCACTGGGATAAAAATCTTCTGTATTCTACAATTGTTAAGGGCTCTACTTCTTTACTGTTAGTAGTTGTTGTAAAACTATTGGTTGCTCGTTATTTTTCTTTTGGTAACAATATTAACATATTTCTCTGATCATTGTGATCATACACCTGCATTTCAATTTACCTGAATTATACATGATACTTCATTGTATTTTCTGATTAAGTCGTTCATGTTTTCTCCATACGAGGATCCAACCACTTCTCAGATATACTGAATAATAGTAACAATAACAATGACTCATAAAAATAATAATAATAAAATTTTTGAATGGTATTCATTGTTTTGAACAGCCTAGCAACTTTTGTTCCTCTGCAGAGCAACTTTTGTGAATCTAAACCAGTAACTGCTTTAATTCTTATCCTGCTTTATTTTTCTTCCCTTTGTATTAATTTTTCATATTGAAACCAAACCAAAGAGATAAACTAAGGAACAAACTGGGATGCTTTTGAAATTACTTTTTAAAAAACTTTTTCTGTCAGACCTGGCTGTAAGAATCCTTTATTTTTAATATTATTCTATGCGAGATTTAAAAAAATTGTCCCGCTGTCTTACAGTAAGTAACAAGGAGAGAAGATACATGAGATACTATATATTTGTATCAAGGGTGTATATTTATAGACAGAGCTTTGTGAGCAAATCTAGTATCAAGATCAGATATATAAGTGTAGATTCATCACCACTAGCTCATGTGTGGCTTTATTCAAGTCAGACTCTTGAGGTCCATAGTGAACTTAGGCTGATAGCAGATGGCATCAGCATTTGTGTTTGCTTAGGTTGTAGTCAGAACAGCCTTTTGTCATTCCACAAAATGTGCTAGATGTGTTTTCATCCATACACTGTATGAGGATGTTTTCAGTACTCAAAGGAGTATTGAAAATTTGCTAAGGCAAATTTTTCTGTCATATATCATATATCATCTGTAGGGTGTTGTAAACAAGCAAAAGAAATACTTTTATGAAGTACATTTTTATTACTAGTGTAAGACAGTGTATTGAATCTGGAAAAAGTTTTCTTCTTCTCCTTCTGCATTTGCAATGGTTTCAGCAGCTCCACTATCAAGAGTAAATTAAGGACCCAGCAGCAGAAAAATGAGCAAGTGTTTGCCTCTATGCTATGCATCTGGCTGACTCAGATGAAGTTAAAAATAGAGATAATTTTAGCTAAAATAGCTGCAAATGGAAAACTGATCACTGGATTCTAAAATTCAATAAACCATAGTCACTGTAGTTATTTAGTGTCTATGGCTATAAAACCCTACAAAAATGCATTACTAGCACCTGAATATGCTAGTATGTGAGCAGCTTTCTGGCTCTAAACACTAGCTAAAATTTTCCTTTACTCTTTGGAAAGAAGTAGGTGACATTTTCCCCTGCTTTTTTTTTCTGAATTTGAGAGACTTGGCAAGTTTGGAATGCATAATTTCTGAGTTATACACCTGAAGAGGGAGGCATGTTGGGTTACTGAAATACTTGTAAAGTATCTTGAGATGGCTGTAGATGGTGTGAAAAAGTCATTATTTAAGTACAATTTTCAAAAAAGAGATTGAGAAACAGAAGAGCATTTCTACCTTAAATATTCTTCAAATCTATAACAAAACGGCAAAAATGTAGTATAGAACTTCTGATTTTAAAAGAGATTGCATATTGTCCTCCTTATCTGGTTCAAAATAACTGTTGACATCTCAGACTTTACTTATGAAACGGTCTGTGAAACTTTACCCTTTCATAGCTGAACAACTGAAAATATGTCTTAATGTACACTAAGATGCTTTATTTATCTTTGATTCCCCCTCTTTGTGCCCTCCTGCCCCCTTCCTGTTTTCAAAGCTTTTTCTTGGTTCATGGGAATCTATTTGCAAGAGTGTTTCACTTAATCGAGTATTGTTTTAACTAAAGTTTAAAAAGATTATACAGCAGAGCATTAGGTGGAAAAAATAAAGTGAAATTGAAAACACGGTGAGTTAAATACGAAGCATGGAACTGTTTTGAACCAGAAGGGTCAAGTCATAAGAAAGAAAACAGGTGAAATATCTTGCAGTCCTCTTACAAAAACCAAATTTGTAAACCATTCTAATGTATCTGATGGAATTCATTATTTTATTCTGGTGAAATCCAAGTGTTCAGGTAAAATCAGTGTAGGCAGCGCTTTATTCATAGAATCACAAAATGGCAGAATTATTTATGTAATTCATATATATTGCTATATAACATATTACACATGCATAAAATTATTAATATATTGATAGTAATGTCCCAATACTGTCCCAATACAAATTGGATAAATATTGATTTCTAATGGTTTTCCTTTTAAAGAAAGAATTTGGAAAAGGACATGAATTAAGTAGGTAGGCTTGATGCTAATTTCAGTGTAACTTCTATCATCATTGTATCACAGAACCTTCAGATTTAATATTTAGTCCCAGAATACGAAACAGTAGAATTACCATAACCTGTTGATTTAATCTGGGACAGAAGTTACTCCTAAAGACTGTGCATTCCTTTTGAGTTAACTGACTGCAGGTGTGTGAATACTTCTAATACCTTAAAATGTCTTCAAGAAAGTGAACATTTTCTATGTTCACAGTCTAAATGCACCACATGAATCTATTCTATACTAGATTAGTGTGTGCATATTCTATTTGGCCTTTACTTTTTATGAATGTGGGCATATTTATTGTATTTCAGTTTTTAAGCTGGTCCTATTTCTTTAACTTATTATGACCTTCGAAGCAGAATACAGGTAACAAATTCCTGCAACAACTATTTTCAGGGGGAATGTGCCAGAGGATTGCCTGCTCCCACTTTGGAAGCTATAAAATTGTGGTGAATCAAAAGAAATCTATTAGTTTCATCAAAACCTGCTAGTTTTGAAGAAGAATATTTGTGTAAAAAAAGTGTTTGGCTATTAAAATGCCATAAAAATTTTTATTAGGGACATGGAAGAAATACACATGAGTAAATTGGTAAGAACTGATATGATTTGGATTGTATCAAAGGGAGATTTTTATGTTAAATGAAGAATTTTTAAAATATCAGCTCTTTTAAAAAGAATTATAGATTTCTGCCTACAATATGCATATATAGTATATTAAAATTATTTTTTCTCATTTCGACTTTGCTCCACAAAGAAAAAGTATTGTGTCTGGTTTGAAAGATAATATCACTGAATGGTGAAAGTATTTAAAGATATGATTATGTCTCAATTGTCTACTAGGCTGGTCAACCAACATTATTATCACAGAATCATAGAATCCTTAAGGTCACCAAGTCCAACCATCCCCTGTCACCAACACTATGTTCACCATTAAACCATGTCCTGAAGTGCCATATCAACCAGTTTTTTAAATGCTTCCAGGACGGTGACTCCATCACTTACCTGGGTAGTCTGCTCAAATGATTTACAACCCTTTTTGTGATTTTTTTTTTCCCTTAATATCTCATCTAAACATCTCTTGGTGCAACTTGAGGCCATTATTTTACTCTGTATAGAGGATGGCTGAAATAAACGTGAATATTACTTACCATTTGGTCTTTAAATTTTGTTCTTTTTGTTTATGTAACTGTATTGAATCATCTTGGTAGTCAGAGAAGGGGCCAAGAGTTCCAATTTTATCTTCTGATAACCAAATCTATTTCATAGTGTTTCTGCTATATTGCACTGAAAAAATTTTGGTCGTTCTCATGTGATTTATAAATTTTGCTTTCTATAACAAGCAAGATTTACACGATCCTTTTAAACTTAAATATTTTGGACTCCAGTTTAAGAGAACATTTATGAAAACGTTATTCAAAAACTGTAGTTTCAGGCAATATTTTCTATTTTCTAGTTACCCTCTAGCCAAAGTCAGCCCAGGAGGATGTGGAGTTTGTTCTTCTAAAACAAAGATACTTGATTTCTGAGTGTAGTTTTTTTCTCTTCTAGATGAATTTGTTAATCTGTTGTAGCCAACATGATGGGAGCAAATCTTAAGACAGGTTTTCATGTTTTTACAGGGAAAATGGCACATATAGCTTAAATAGAAAGATTTATTTTTTTTCTCCAATCCATTCCTATCATGTTAGTAGGAAGAGCAAGATATATGCCAACAACATGAAAGTCATGGAAAAAATCAGAGTACTGCCATTAAAAAGTTCTGTTTCCTTGTATTTTCAAATAGTGCATTCATCAGTGTTGTCTTTTTATATTGATCACTTTTTCTTTAATATCTTTATTTATAGTAGCTATGAAGACTTGTCTATTTCCTTTTTGTTTCTTTCCTCATCGTGTATCTTTTTTTGACTAGCAAGGTTTCAGTTGTTGCTGTTCCCTACCTTTTGTTCTCACCTTCTATTTTAGGATGAAAGAAAAAATGATTAAAGAATAAATTGTGTGAAACGTACACAGAAAATGCACAAACTTCTTATGAGCTATTCTTCATATTCATAGGTTTGTAGAATCTACAAGCAAGAGAAATACAAGGAATTAATTTTTGAGAAATGAAAATATAAAGAAGGTTTATAAAAGCTCTAGTCTACTTTTATCTTTTGTTGTTACTCAGAATTTTAATTCTTCTTGCATGTGAAGCACTTTAAAACAGAGTAGACCTTAGTCTTTAAATTAGGCTTTAAAATAGTTATTTCAAATAACTTCAGATTTTGCCTTCTTCACTGTAATTCTTTAGAAATATTCCAACTACATATATTTTTTTCCCTAAAGTGAAGGAAAGCACTTTTCTGCTGAATTCACTTTCTTGGCCCCATTTTTGGCTGCAGCTTTGAGGAGATGTTGTATCACCTAAATCTCAGGCTGAGGAGTACAGCATTCCTACCAGCATTCAAGAATGATTATCCCACAGTGCTTTCCACTGCAGAGAGTGCCCTACCCAAAGATGCACAGTATATTCTAAGACTGAACAAAACATTTCCTGTCTACAGTCAGCCACCTTGCTTTAGAGAATATGAGGGTTTAAGAGTGTGGAAGGATGCCATGCAGAGTCAGCTGATCCAAGTGCCAGAGAACAGCCCTGAGTACATTTAATTTACTTATGTAGACATATCATATGACTCTCACTTTCTAGCTGAGGGAGATTTCTCATTATGCTACTGTCAGATTCTCTTCTGTATTCAGAAATATTACATTCTTGAATATAAAGCAGCCTGAATTAATAAAAGGATTGCCTTGGAAGTAAGAGGCGTTTGGACAATGCACTTGGTAACATGCTTCAACATTTGGTCAGCCTTGAATTGGTCAGACAGCTGGACTAGAAGATTGTT
This sequence comes from Eulacestoma nigropectus, assembly GCA_013397775.1. Taxonomy (NCBI): domain Eukaryota; kingdom Metazoa; phylum Chordata; class Aves; order Passeriformes; genus Eulacestoma; species Eulacestoma nigropectus. The sequence goes on along the minus strand of VZTE01000902.1, from coordinate 117,705 downwards.
GTAGGTCCCTTTTACCTGGAACTATTCTATTCTATTCTATTCTATTCTATTCTGTTCTATTTAGATTGTCTTCATACTTACCTTCTTGGTGTTTCTTGTCAATTACTTACCACTATTTAATGATTTACCAATCTGCCTCCTATGAGTCTTGTTTTTTAAAAGAAAAGACACTTGTGATGTTGAACATGTCAAATACAGTGTTGGATTTAGACACCTAATTTCTTATGAGTGAATTTCCAGACACTCAGGATCTTTTTAATTTTCTGTCAGAGTCCTTTGAAACAGATGACTTAAAGATTTTGTATAAAAGAGTTTGTCCATAGCAAGAGACCATGTTGATTTCATCGAAGAGTATTTATGACCCATATGAATAGATACATTTTTATTTGGTTTTTAACTCTGTATGATCTCCATTTTATAAAGTAAAATTAAATATGAGCTACAATATTAATGGAAATATTACCTTGTCAGGATCTACGTTAGGTGTAAGACATCATGATAATTTATCAGAAACTATGGATATTCACTGAATGTACCAGTGAATTTGAACAGTTTAAATTCTTGCAGAAATCCAATATGATGCTTCATTTTCTTGTCTGAAGAGTTCTTCACTATTTCCATTTTTCTAAATTTTATTTTTTTTAAATTTTATCTCTGTCTGAGCATTTGTATAGAATAGCACTCATTTCAGTTCTCTTGACATGTATAGGCTTTTATAAGTGTCTTAAATGTCAGAATGTTCATGCTATTTTAAAGGATAAAATGCACGAAAATTGAGTATAAATGTCATAGCAGCATTTCCGTAATACTTTGAAGAATATTTAATCATAAAATCAGATTAATATTAGCACACATGAAGAGAAGAAAACATACCCAGAACCTTTAAGATAAAACAAAATTTATATTTGTACAGTAACTCCAGTTTCTTAGTTGTCATCCTTTATATTTAAACAACCAAAGTATGATATTCTCTGTGGAAGTAAAGTCAAGGATTTTGTCCTACGGATAGGGTTGCTGTATTGCACCTGTTTTACAGTTAACAGAGATAAAATAGCTTTACTGCTAGCCAGAGAAGATTCACTCCTCATGTTCCTGTTTATCTTCAGAGGGGCATCATAAAAGAAATAGAGTTAGATCAGGGCAAAAAGCATATTCCGTGTATTGACCTACTTTCAAGGAATGGGTGGCCATGCAATCAGAGTTCTAGATATTCTAGTCCTTCTATATCATAATTTTAACAAAGTGAAATTGCCGGTTACTTTAATTTTTAGCAGAATTTTACGGAACAAATGCATTTCAGACAATATTTGGCTGGCAAATTATGCCTAAAACTTGTTTGTTTTTCCTAGAAAAAAAATTTTGATCACCTAGAAGGTGACAGCAGGTAGTTGACTTCATTGTTTTCAGAAAGACTTCTTAAGTAGCATATGAAGTGGTTCAGGATTCACAGAATTGGAACGAAGTGCTACATCCTAATTTTTCAGTTGACTTCACCATCGTTACTTCTTTTCTAAGTGTTAACTCAGATATGGATGCATAGGACAGCTACGTGTGTTACAAGCGTAGTCTTTAAATTGTGATTGGCCTTCAGTTTTAAGGTCTGGTTCTTGAGTCTGTGAGAACCAAGCCTAAACTAAACAATTGACATTTCACACCAATTTATATGAAATTTTTTTTTTCCACATAGTTCTCTAAAGTTAGGAAAGAGTCTTTAAGGTCATACTATAAATTTAAACCGGAGAGGATGGATTGACTTGTCCACCCTTTTTTGTTTTCTTTACATATTTAAAACTCGTTACTATTGTTTTGCTGGTGGCCAACCATAGACTGAGGAATATTTTGCAGCTCTCTAAAATTTTCTTGAAGAAATGAGAAAAGAGAAAAAGTGAATGTTATCAGCAAAAGGTTTCATAGATGAAAATTTTTCTGCATTGTAATGCTTGTCTCTGCCAAGTATTAGAAAATAGATACAGGTAATAGTATTTCTTAGGCTAGTGTTTTTTACAATGAAATAACTGAAAAAATCTCAATATACAAGTCAATTAACTCTGAGTGTTACATTAATATATTGCTGACCTTATCTCAGCTAGTTGTATGATACACTTTGATCAAAGATTGTCCTAAATTGCAATGTAAGATGTAACCAATAGTATGTATTCTGTTATCATCTTCACAAGCTGCTAAAGCAGGTGGGGCAATGTTTGTTATCTCCTACCATGACTCATCCCTTATAACTCCCTCCAGGAGCTATTTCTGTTTAATGGGCAATCAAGGACCCACCGCATGGCTCACAGAATTACATCAGCCCACTGTGAGATGCTCTGCCCGGGGCGGGGAGACAAGCATTCCCACCTGGATATAATCTGGGGTTTGGAACAGCACAAACAGCCTTTACCTACTGGATTCCCAGAGGACAAGAGATACCGTTGGACCTTCAGGTGAAGACCAGACCTTTCTACAGGACCATCGTTTCAACAGGACCATTTCATCTGGGCTGCTACCACCACCCTGACTAAGGTTGTATCCTGACTCTGTCAGTGTTCTTGTACTATTGCATTTATTTTTAATTTTCCTGTTAAATTATAATTCTGACTTGTGATCTCCCACTGGTTTGTTTTCAAACTAGTACAAAGAGGACAGTTCTCAAAAGGCACTTATCAGCAAAATAGGGCCATTGTAAATTGACTTCTACAGAGACTGACTGAAAATCCATGCCACTGGAATTAAAGCATGTAGCTGAGGGATTGATTCATAGAATATCCTTAGTTGGAAGGGACCCACAAGGATCATTGAACTCCAACTGGGATTTCCCCAGTATTGTAGAAAACCTTAAAAAAATATCATTGTTTTCTAAATTATGACCTCTGCAGCAGCATACAGCTCTATGCATTAGATTTATATTTTGTTTCAGGGGTGAAGTGCATAGGCTCTGGTTTAAATATGAATATATCCATTTATGATGCCAAATCAAACCTTTTATCTATACTAAGGTCTTTATATTGCTATGGTTGTCTGTCAAAGTAGGTGAGAAGGTCTGAGTTAAACTTTTTACTGTACATAAGTAGCTATTTAGTATGTCTTTGGATTTCCCACTGCTAGCAATGATAATGTGCATTGACAGTTGCAAATTTCCATCTTATCTTTATAATAGGACAAAGTGGAGTTACTGATTTTTCTCAAGACATATTGTACTTTTAAAGCTTGCTTTCTAATTGATCAGCAGTTCATGACATCAAAGTAAAAGCTTAATGTCAAATTTCTGAAGAGTAATCTGACATGAACTACTAAGACTACTGCATAAGCACTGCAGTTTGTCTGTGCCATTTCTCTTATGTTGATGTGATTTTTTTCAAATCCATTAACATTGTAAGGGACAGCTTTAACCACAACTGACATCTCTTCAGAATTCTTGAAAAAATCAAAATTAGACTGTATTTACCTGCCTTGTTAATATAATTCCTTCAATACTGATTGTTTAAATATACGTACAGTAGAGATTTTTTCTTTGATCAAATAAACAAAATATAGAAGAATATTTTGTTAATTTCTCTCACCTAATATGTCAGTATTTTAAATAGTATTCTCGCTTTTGCATTTGAGAAGTCAAAGTTAAAAAAATTCTTCAGGTTTCTTGCTTCTTTAGGGCATATATTCACCATTGGCTTCTGTTTTCTAGAGGCAGATTGTTGGCTTGATAAAATCTGTCTTCCAGGCCCCAAAGCTGCCTACAGAAAAAACTTAAGCCAATTGACACAACAGTGATCAAAAGGGAATGGCCTAGCCTAAACAAACTTAGTTCAAAGAATTTGCTCATGATTTTTTAAAGCTTTTTAAAGGAGTTACCTAGCTGTCTGCTCAGGGCTAATTTACTACCCCATCCAAATTTTTGCTTCACTTAGATCTGCTGACATGAAAGCTTTGCAATATTGTATAGACCTGTTTAACTAAAACAGTAGATATCAACACAGAACATTTGATTAGTTCTTTGTAAGCTGGGTAACTATAATTAAATTTCTTGTTACTTTTGTTTTCTGAAATACAGGTAAAAAAAACCCCAAACCCACAGAAGAAAAACACTGACAACTGCAAAAGCCATTCTGTATCTTCTGTGTTGGCTTTCATCTTGGGAACTTTAGCAAGCATTCACATTTTTCTTGTACTTCAACATATTAAAAAGAAAACAGTCAAATTGCCTTTCAAGTATATTGTATCTGTACACAGTTGTGAAGAAAGAAAAAGTTTTGTACATGTGCGTTTTAATTAATAGCTTATTTTTTAAAAGTATTTTTAACTTAATTGTAAAAGATTCCATGTCACTTAGCAGTTTCAGCCAATGAACCATTGCCCATCAAAGCAATATATTTTTGATCCTTAATATACTATATAATTTTAATTTACTATATTATTAAAATATGGAGTTCCTTTTTTTTTTT
>VZTE01000902.1:93256-113158 GCA_013397775.1 Eulacestoma nigropectus | reverse complement strand
GGAACTGTAGAGAAAAAAAATGGAGAAGAAATAAAAAAAACATTAGAAGAAAGTAGTATAGCGATTATTTCTATAAATAAGTTTGAGGAACAAATTATGTAGTCAACAATAAAAGATGAAGTAAAATAAAACCAACAAATGAAAGTAAATGTTGAAAAGTCCTTGGTTGTATTCTGGTATGCACTTCTGCACTAGTCAGTCTTTAGAAAGAATTCAGTTAGACAGTGCTTTTATGAATTCGTGTAGTGGTGAAGGGGGTCCTCCAAGTGTGTCAGCATAGCAGAAAGATTAAATAGCACTGAGTTATGGGGTGTTAGAGAAAATAAAGTCAAGACTGAATTAAATGGAAGTGGAGCAGCTGAAAGCTGTGTTTCCAGCTTTAAACTTCAAAAATAGGTTGAGGTCATACAAATCTCAGTTTAACTCTGTACAAAGGATTTGACTATTTTTGTATACACCTGTTTTCCTTTCCATTTTATATTTCCATCCTCAAGCACCTAGACAAACTTAAAGAAATTCCCATGACCAAAGGTAAACAGTGAGGTTTTATAATGAAGATTGCTTTTAGATCCATGTGTCTGTGTGGGATTTTCACACTTGCAAAAGAATAATAGAAAAATAATATTTTATATCAAGCATGTTTGTTTATTAACAAACAATTAATAAACCCCAATACTAGACAGCATAAAAACTGAGAAATATCAGACTTAGTAATTGTCTGGTGATTGTTTCAGCAGCATTTTGCTCAGTACAGCCACTGGTTTACTGCAGTAGTTGAGATTAATCTGATTAATAAAGTGATTTCTTGCAGCAGGGTTTTGCTGTTTTCTTTTTTTTTTTCCCAGATTGAATTTAGAACAAGCTAATGTAGATTTCATTGGACTACCAATTACATTTTCTTTCCAAATGAAATTGTGAAGGAAATAATTTGATTTACTAGCTTAAAAGATGAGATGTCATGTACAATCTGTATGTTCCAAGATAACAGCTTTATGGGTACACATAATTGAAATTATAAATGTTCTAACATTAACGTGTACAGACTATACAATGGAAGGACATCAGTGACATACTTTCAGTAAGGTCTATGAAAACTAGTTGAAGAAATATACAATCATAAACCCTCAAATTAGAAAATAAAGCAAAATAGTCACCATTAGGAAGTGGGTGAAAGACAAAAGAAATTATATATTGTTCTTTAGTTTTTGCTTTGAATTCTGAAGGAGTAAATTGCCAAAGAAACAAGACATGACTTCTAGCGAGAATTCTGAGTACCAGCAGTTGTGAATGTTTTTTGGTGACAAAGAATTCATCAAACACACACCTTTGTCATTCCATAGCCTTGGCTTTGCTTCACACATTCCTTTTATTTCTGTTTGCCTCACTTCCAAACTCCTTTTCATTCCTCAGAAGTCCTTCCAAACATCATTGGCTACCTCTGCAGAGACTCATCCACTGACTTTGGCTTGTGGGTTTTTTTGCACTTTCTCTGTACTGGGGATTTTATGTGTTTAAATGACAGAATTTAAACATTTGCCTGCTGTATAAATTTTCTTATAAAAGGCACAAAATGCTGGGCAAAAGTCAACTACTGAAAATAGAGTGTGAGTAGAATAAAAGCATTGATTCAGCAGTCATTCACTGTTTCTGAAAAATTGACAGTTGATATTAATAATGTGCTGATATATCACCCATGAGAGGAAACTTTCAGAGTTGAAATGTTCAACTGTGCTTTCACCCACAATTATTAATAAAATGCATTTTTTCTTCAACATTGTTTTTATCCAGGAAGTAGGGAATTCACCCTCCCACAGGCTCTGCTAATCCCTTTGTACAGGCCTATGAAATGAGTCTGACTTTGTGAAGGCCAACAAAGCTGGAGACTATCATGAAGTCATAGCTGTCAGCTGGAGAAATTCCACTGGAGTCATTTTTATGCCAAACTTCATCTGAAGTGGTATGTCAAATCAGCCAGAGATGAGGGCACAAAACTTGCTGATTATACATTTTCTGATTTACTGCTAGTTAAGCCCAGCTGTGCTGAGCCAGAGGTATGGTATGACTAGGTGACGCAGACAGTCAGTCAGCTGCTGCTGTATGGTGAGCACAGAAAAAGACAAGTGAACGCTTTAGCTAAAGACAGAAGCAGATTTTATGTTACCTACGTTTATTCACCTAACTGTATATATGTCCAACAAGCTGTCCTGGTTTCAGCTGGGATAGGGTTAATTTTCTTCCTAGTAGCTAGTACAGTGTTATGATACAGATTTAGAATGAGCATAATGTTGATAACACACTGAAGTTTCAGTTGTTGCTGAGGAGGTCTTACCCTCAGTCAGGGACTTTTTAGCATCCCATGTTCTGCCAATGAGGAGCTGCAAAACAGCTGTGAGGGAGCATGGCCAGGACATCTGAACTGAACTCGCCAAAGGGATATTCCATATCATAGAACATCACTCCCAGTATATAAGCTGGGGGGAACTCTATGGGGAATGGCAATCACTGAGGACTGGCTGGGTATCCTTCTGTGGGTGGTGAGAAATTGTATTGTGCATCACTTGTTGGTCTTGGGGTTTATTCCTCTCTCCTCCTTTTTCTTTCTCTCTTTTTTTCATTACAATTTTTATTAGTATTGTCATTATTCAATTATTAAACTCTTCTTATCTCAACCACAAACTGTAACTTTTCTTTCTGATTCTCTTCCCCACCAGCTACTAAAAAGAAAATTATTTGGGTTGAAACCAAGACATAGGCTTAAGGGATGCATGCCAGCACTGACACTCTCAACCATGAAGAACTCAGTATGATGGTAATGCCATATTTGCAGCCCATGCTTTGGGCAAAACTTCAGTATTTGCTTACCAATTCTCCTGTCTAAAAGTATTTTGCCAAGTAACACCGTCCACAGAGTATGAACTTACAAGGTTTGGTATGTACATGGGGAAACAATACTGGATTTAAAAGAAGGCAAAACCAAAACAGAGATGTCCAAAAGAAGTGTCTAGAAACTCAAGGTGAGCCTTCCTAATTAATATAGAACATGTATTCCAAAACTCTTGTCCAATACTGAGGAGTGAAGGTGATGAGGCAAAAGTATATGAGAAAACAGCTCCATAAAAATGCCTTAGGTATGCATTGCTCATGAACTGATTTCATCCCACATTTTATGTGGAAAGCTCATCAATAAAAAAAAGTATGCTTAAACATATTAGGAGCTCTTATGGTCTTTGTGATTTTTACTTTTATGTAGGCCAGGCCCAGAGGTGAAGCAGTGAAGTCTAGTTGAAGGTCAGTGACCAGTGCTACATCCAAAGCATCAGTATTGAGTCCAATTCTGTTTAACATCTCCATTAATGATCTGGATGTTGGATTAGATTATACCCTCAGCAACTGTGCAAAGGACGCAAACCCAGGAAGACTGTGTGATACACTAGAGGGCTGTGCAAGCATCCAGAGGGACCCTGACAGGCTGGAGTAAAGGGGGTAAGAGGAACCTCATGAAGTTCAAGAAGTGCAGAGCCCTGCATCATGCAACTGATTCTGGATGGCCCTGCCTGGGAAGGGAGGCTGGACCTCCAAAAGTCCCTTCCAACTGCAAACTTTCTGTCCTGTGATTACTTCTACTTCTATTTATTTGTTTTTTGGTTTCTTTTCATTTCTTGCTATTGGTATTTAATGCCTGATCAAGATGACTTGAATCTATGGTCTTTAAAGAAAAATATATTACTCTTGGTCTTTCCCCCAGTCCCAGCTCCTTTTGCTCTTCCCTCCAGAAGATGAGAAATCTCCAAAGATAAAGAGAGAACATTAAAAGCTATACCTGGGCTGCTCACAAGAAAAGTTATGGTTCTTCTACAAGAATCTGTATCAGGTTTATCAACTCACTGACAAAAGATGAAAAAACAGCAAAATACTTGTGATAAAAATAAATTATAAAAAAGAAGGGAAAAAAAAGGCAAAACCCCCTCACAAAACCCAAAATACCAAACAAACTCTATTTTGTTTGAAATTGCCCAGAGAATGTGTATGGATAGAAATTTTGGGACTAAGAAATGAACCATGCTTCTAAACATATGTGGACTCTTTCAAGAGACTAATTGACAAGAAGAAACTCTCATTTTTTTTCCCAATTATTATTTTCCACACCTAAACTGACAGAAAACTGAATAAGAAGATAGAAGATTGAGAGAAATTACTGCACTGCCATAAAGTTCAGCATTGAGTTGCTTAAATGTGCAGTACAAGAAAAAGAAATGGGGGGTTCTCCCTCCCTTTTTTTTTCATTTTTAAAGTAGCGCAAAACAGGAATTACTTTATCCTTCTAGTCTTTTGTGTGTCTATTCATTACCTTTAGGATGATATTCAAGATGGTCTTGGAAGTAACTCTTGCTCAGGAGAGCAGAATTTAACGCCATGTTTATGCTATAAAACATTAAAACAAGATAAATACTATGGATTTACAGCACAAATGTTAAAATTTCACATATCATGCCAAAACTAGCTACAGACATAATAAATATTGAAGACTTACATATAGACAAGTGAGTGCATCTGCAGAAAAGAAACTAAATAAAGAAATATAAGCCATAGAATTCATAAAAAAAACCAATAATGATTGTAGACATCAATCAAAGCCTTGTTGATGAACTTTAAAACGCAAAGAACAGTGACTTCTGTTTCCCCATTATAAAGGATCCATTATTTAAAATCTCAAAGCATTTTAGGAAGGCTTTTAGTCCAGCAGTCAGTTACCAAAAAGACAATATGCTAGAACACTAAGCCCTTAGAATCTTCTTTGTAGAAAGTGAAGGTTGTATAATGTTTTTTTCAAAGGTAAAAACAGTCAATGTAGTTATAAGCCTACAGAAAAGTAAAATACATGCATTTTTCATGAGTTTTAGTTTTTACTGTGTTTTCAGCATCAGACTGAAGAAAGCTGGGGCATATGGATGGGAAATTCATATCCACATTAGGAATCACCATGAGAGATGTTTGCTTCTCATGAGAACATGCATTGTGGACCTACATTTGTGCAAAGAAAAGAGAAAAACAAAAAAGTCATTCCAGTTCACAGAATAATCAATGGTTTTCCCCTAAGCCCCTTATCAGAGTGCTATATCCATGTGAGATTGAATTAATCCTGCATTTCAAGTTTAAAGAAAGTTATTTTTTCATACTTTTACACAGACATTGAAATTATTTGTTCTCACACTGTTGCGTGTCCTTGTACTCTTCAGCCCTAGGGCAACTCAGCTGCCTTGCCTAGACCATTCTAAGGTTTACTGCCATGTGTCTTTGGAAGAAAAGCTGCGAAGGGCTGTTCCTTTAGTCCAGAATTTTTACAAGTGGAAAGAGAAGGTGTCTTTTTTTCTCCTTTCCCATTCTTCCCTTATTTATTCCCTCTGTGAGAAGGAGATGAGGTTAGGCAGGTTGAGGAAAAGGGCTTCACAGGAGTGAAACACTTCTATTTGTGGTTACCTCTTTGATTTTAGAAGATATTTATGAATAGCTTGAAGAATGCAATATGAGACGGTTCAAACCTATTCTGCTGTCACCAGTTAAACCACAAGGGCTGCAGTGAGAGTCACAGCCTGAAGAGAGACAATGGTGGTGGGAAGGATCTTTGGGGTTAGCAATTGATGTGAACAGCCAGAAAGGTGACTTAGAAGGGGAAAATTACCGAGCAGAAGTTGTCTGCACAAATACTAACAGAGAAAATACCTGCCAGACTGGGAACTGTCTTTCTAGGCCAGTGAACTAGAAGCACCCTTGAGAAGTGCAGCTGGCATCTTTGAAGTAGAGATGGATACTTGGAGACCACTGACATCCTGAGATAGCATTGATTACTGCAAATACAACTGTAATGGAAACTTAACAGAAAAAAAAAAGCTGAAAAATAGTCTGGAAAGAGGGGGAAGCATCATAAAAGAATGAAAATTGGAAGCTGTCATAGGCTGTTCTAACTGGTAGAACAGGAAAACAGTCTGGAGAAGCAAAAGTTGGTCTGAAAAGAAAAAGCAACTTCATCTATATGCTGTCACAGGTAAACTTAACAGCATGTGTTGGCTGCTTGAAGTGTTGGTTTCCTATGCACTCTTATATGTCTATGATAAAAAAATTACTTATTTTTTGTCCAAAATGGATCCTCTCTCTTGGAAAATTTCCCATGTGGCTTGTTCTTTCACAAATAGTTGAGCTCTCTTCACAAACTCTCTGTGATATCTTGGGCCCTTGCTGGGAATTTGTGGTTAACTCCAAAGTCTGTGATGTGGGTCATCTCTGAAGTGAGACTCTGTTACTCTACCAGTGCTCCTCCACACTCACACTTCTGGGATTAGTTCAGTTTGTTCTCCCGTTTCTGGGATGGCTGTGTCCTGCCCTCTGGGAATGGGTTATCCTGCTCCATGAGATGGTTCAGTCCTTTCTGAAATCTGTCAATTTTCTTGACACTGATATTGTATATCTCTCATAAGTATATCCACAGCTGTATTGTTGATAAGCTTGCTTCACTAGTGACAAGTTTGTAGTAGCCTGTTACACTACAGAGATACTTGGATGCTGCTTTTATGTTGATTGTTGGTATAAAATTGATTGTTTCTACTATTGATTGCTTATAGTAACTAATAATAGCTTGATAAATATATATTCACTTCATTAACCATAGTCAAACTTGCAAGTGCTGATTTCTGGGAAAGTATATTTGCTGCTGGTGATTTGTATGGCATTTTTTGTAATCTGAAATAAAGTAGAGAAACCTGGGGGACAAAAGCATCCATAGTCTTGTGTATTACAGAATCCAATGAATACATGGTCACAATCTTGAAACACCCACAGGCTGGGTAACCCTCTAGGTCATGACATTGATATGATACAAAGAACAGAGCAGTTAGCTGTCTGAGAACCACGATTTTGACCTGTATCAGTTTTGCTGTTAAGTGTCTTCAAGTTTTTATTCAGAGTTTTGAAGACTACAATAATTTTTTTCTCTCCATTAAAATCTGAGATGATGGATTCTTAGACCTGATGGCCAAGGCTTATGAGGTACTCAAGCCCCAGCTCTGTCAATCCCTTATGCTGGTAGAAATATTATGTAGAAGAATGGATTTTATAACAGTTTTGTTTTAGAGAACCTCTTTTGCAAAGCTTTTTATTCCCCATACTAATTTGCAGTATAAGAAGATGAAGATAAGAGAAAAGAAAGCAAAAAACGTATTTAAACACACCTTTTGGTAAAATCTACCCAGCCTCCATGTATATTAAAATAACACAGGTAATGTGTTACATGAGTTAAAATAACACAAAATAACACATAAACCTAAATCATCATCCAGAATAATGGGATAGCAGTGCCCTGTATATTCTTAACCATAACCTCAGTGTGTTCGACAGATACCTGACATAGGCCAGTGCACTCTGCCATCAAAGAAACTCACACCAAGTGGGAGTAAAGTCATGAGAGCTATTTCTGTATATTTCAGAAGATATTTTGCTATCATGTGCTGCCAAAAACAACTGTAAAGTTCGTAAGGTCTGTATTTCCACTGTTACTGATAAAAGGAATATCTCAACAGAGCATGCACACACAAACAACAGGCATCAGATGTCAGTTTCAAAAAAGTACTCAGATTTCAAACTGAAAGCTTGTGAGGCATACATGGATTCAGAATAATATGGAATTAAAATTCAGGGTATCATGGTTCTGCTAAGTAAACAACAAATCTCACCTAAATTTGTACCCAGAGAAATATCGGATAAGTTTAAAACATTTACTGGCATTGGCAATTAAAGAAAAAGCTCTCATTGACCACAGAAATTAGGATTCTTTCTTATCATACTGAACATCAACCAAGATGCAATGAAAACCTAAACAGCAGTTCTTATAATAATGGATCTGGTAAACCAAGAAAAGAAAGCAGTTTCAAAATTGTAGCCACTCGTTGGTTTACTCTTTTAAGTTCTTAAGCAGCTGAACTGCAAATGTTTATGTTTTTTCATTACACACTTGAAGGAAAAATCACGATCAATTTATTAAAATGAATAGTTGCCTATGCAAGCATTGCATTTCAAAGTATTCTCCTTCAGACAGCAATAAATTCATCCTTATTAATTGCCTTACAACTCATTTTTCAAAGTCTTTAAGCAAGGTGTTTGGTTACCGTGATTATTCTGGCATTAATGTTCAGTATAATGCAACAGTTGTCATGTTTGTATTATTTATTTCAGCACATTAATGTACTGATTTAATCCACAGCCAATTTAAAATGAAAACTAAAGTCAGTATTATAAATGCTGTCCTTAAGTAATATTTAATATTCTGGACATGTCTAGATGATACCAGTTCCATAGATTTCATAAATGTGAGGTTGAATTATAATTAAGTTGCTGAATGAAATGAATAGTTCTTATTCCTCTGTATTTCCATGTTATTATGTAGAACTTTCAAAATTATGCCTGTAATAGAGAAAGTTAAGTGTGAATTTTTATCCTAAAAGAAGAAAAACTAAAAAGACAAACTAAATACAGACATAGCTAATCTTTTTGCTACAAAATACAACCATATACATAATTATAAAATATAATTATGACATACTACAATGCCTGAGGTGCCTTGGTACCCTAGTCATACTAATGCTAAGGGCATGTTTTTTGCAGCTCTGAAACCTTTCAGCTGTGCTGCTGTAGCACTGCTTTACTGGAGCCTCTCTATTTTTTCTTTTGTTTCCATACTGTTATTCTCTTACTGTTGATCTCATGGGCTTGCACCTGCACCTGTGTTGGTACGGTGGGTTATTGTGGGAAGTGGCTATGACTGGTATAGCATTGATGCATCTTTACATGCCTGTTCTTTCCTGTTGTTTTGCAGGTTTTAGGTATTTAAAAGCTTTTTTATCCAGTTTTCTCCAATATGGAGAAAAAAACCCAGCATACAGTAAAATAGACAATGGTCTCTGAAATGCTTGACTGTCATTATCCAATAATACTTGTCCACAGAAGCTTTAAGAGACAATCAATATTCAATGAACACACATGATTGGTATATGTCAACCTGTGCTAATATCATCACAAACAGGAGAAAATTATAGCAAATAAGAGAGGGTCATGGCAAGATTATATAGTTCTAGGTGCTAAAGACAAGGCAAGGAAATCATCATCACTGCTGTCATGTTCCTTCTCATCACCTCTTTCACTGAAGAGAGCCTCCTTCAGAGGATGCTTGTGTGGGACCCTGTCAGTGCTCTTCCAGGCCAGCCACCGGTGAGTCTTCATCTTCCCTTGCCCTTGATTTTGCCAAGTTTTCCTCCTCTCTTCCCCTTTTTTATTCTTTCCGCAAAGTAACTTTTCCTATTTTTGTTGTATGCTGTCAGCTGTTGCACCCACTAATAATTAACTTGACCATGTAACCTGTGGCTATTAAAATCTTAGAGTGTTATGACTTACTGATTTTTAAATCAATGGGCTGCTCAAGGAGAGAAAATAACACTACCAGATCTCCCTCCAAATGACTTTTATTTTAATTTTTCATTATAGTACTGACTTTGTTAAAACCTCTTGGTGACAATTTCTTTGGACATTAATAAATTAGTGTTAAATTAAAGATGACAGAATATTTTTCCCATAAGACACACCAGAATTATAGGTTTCCCTTTGATAGTACTTTAAAGAATCCAACCCAACGAAATATTAATTTCACCTAAAAATTGTTGATAAAGCAAATATTACTATCTGTATATTTTAAGTAAAATCTTTTACGTTTCACTCATTTTTTAAAGTTATTAATAGGCCTAGTCAAAACCCAGGGTTATTTTCCTAAATTAAAAAGGGTGAAAAAGAAAAAGGTGCTGCTCAGTTTTGGTTGCAAACACAATAACTCAAAGATAATGTGAGGATAACCTTCATATGACCATGTGTAGGAATGTTTGGAGAAAGGTTCTAACCCTTGTTCAGAGCTGGAATGTTTGATCAGGTGCTATTTCTCACTGTTCATTTCCCTCTGTCTACTGCAGGGCTATGGTATAATGTAGGAGGTCCTGGCCCAGTGTGTCCAACAACACTACGATGTACCCTCAGTAATCAAAATAAATAAGAATAAAATCAGTACTATCATGTTAAATTTTAAAATTGGTGTACTTTGGCCCAATAAATAACTAATAGACACATAAGTACTAAGTACTAAGGCAGAATAAATAAATAACAGGAACATGAAATATGAGAAAGTGATGAGGAGTAAAAAGCATGAATTCACCAAAGGGGAGTCATGCTTGACGAGCTTATTTTCTTTCTATGAAAAAATGACTGGCTTGGCAGATGAGGGGAGAACAGCAGATATTGTCTACCTAGAATTCAGTAAGGCTTTTGACAGCATTTCCCATATGGTTCTCATAGAGGAGCTGATGATGTGAAGATGCTAAGGTGGGTTGAAAATTAGCTACATGGCTGGGCCCAGAGGTTTATGATCAATTGGTACATCTAGTTGGAGGGTAATGACTAGCAGTGTACCCCAGGAGTCAATACCGGGTCCAATCCTCTTTAACATCAACATTAATGATCTGGATGATGGGACAGAATGTACACCAAACTGTGAGGAGTGGCTGACATGCCAGGGGGTCATGTTACAATTCAGTGTGACTTTGACAGATTGGAGAAAGGGCCTGACAAGGAACCAGCCTCTGGGACTGGTACTGGACTTGCACATTCAGCAAATGCTTAATGTAATACACTGATGCAAGTTCTTGTTATGCATTCCAGTAAGAAAGGCACTCAGGCTCCGTCAGATACTGATTAAAATGTCATTTACTGGACATAACAGGAGAAGGAAAAAGGGGATAACAGATAATCTTACAGTCCTTCAAATGGTGAGAACCCCAAATTTCATAGGATTGAACAGTACTGTAGTAGTCAGTGCATGGCATTCTGCACAGATCTTTTCTGTGCTGTTTGCCAGCACTGTCATCTTTAGAGGTTTTATAGTATTTCCTCATTAGCAAACAGCTCTATTCATCATTTCTACTGTCAAGTGGAGGAACATTCTATGTAAACATTCTGCTTGCCTTCAAGGACAGAAGATACATGAGGTGGCATAAAGGCCAGGGGCCAAGAGGCAGCTGCATATGGACTTTCGTGTTGCAATTAATCAGTGAAGTTCGTCTGGAAGACCACACAGCACAGACCTGCACCTATTCAGGTCAGCCATTCTGGGAATCACTGGCTCCTTGATGCGCAGTAGTGTTCGGGTTAGGACTACTGTACCTCAGCTTAGCTATTACATTCTCCTGTACTATTGTGACCACTGTTGTCAAGAAGCAGGCAAACACTGTCAAAGCCAAGCAATAGCTTCATGCCACAAATTAGTGTCACAGAGTAACAATATGACTATTTGAAGTGGGGTGCATCAAAAAGATGGATAAGGGTCAAAGGCTGCAGTAACTCTGAGCAATGGATGCTGCATTTGCAAGAGTTCTGGTTCTTTCAAATAAAGTTTATTTCCAGATGACTTATCTTCACTTCATCCCTGAGAAAACAATCTCTAAGAGTTTGAGGAACTATTGTCCTTCTGAGCTAGACACATAAAGTGTTCTCGTGTTCATTATCTCAGGCATAATCTTGAAATTTGTGCATCCTGAAATGTTATCTAATTAAAGATTATTCATGAGCTGGAAAAAGGAGAACATTGCATGAGCAAATGCTATCAAATTTGCAGGCAGATGTCTTACTTCCTACATTTTAATGTAACAAGGGAGTACGTATTATTAAGAATTTAAATATAGATGTGTTCAACAGTGGCACAGCATTGATCTGCACACAGTATGAACTACTACAGAGAGCACCTGTTGTGTAAGCGGAACAATTAAACAAAAGAATGAGTGTAAATTATCCTCCCACATCAAGAAAAGAGTGCTGGGGTTAATAAGATGGAAAAAATGTATGAAATCTATCCAAATGAAAGGCATTCTATAATTAGAATCTTTCCTGCTGCATTATTCATTATAAAAGAATTAATGGAGAAGAAATGCAGATTTATCTAGATGAAAAAATCATTTTCATTCATTTCTGTATCCATATAAATTATATGACTTATGTATTAGGTAATAATGTGTTACTTATCATAGCAGTCATGATATTACTCCAGTGTCAGGGTTCTGAGGGCATCACCAGTCCTGACCATCCCTGCCCAGCTGGGCTTTGGGGCTGACTCTACCCTGCCTACAGCCTAGGATCCAATTTCAGCTTCCTGGGGTTTCCCTCATCCTGTCCACAGGCCAGTGTCTGAACATGAAACTCCTAGTGACTGGGTAGTACCCCAAATTCAACTGCTCTGACTTGTGTCCCTTCTTTCTGCCTCACATGAAGGATTTCAGTGTTCTTACTGTTGCATGTAAAAGAGAATTCTTTAGCACATCTATTTAGCAAAATGAAATCTCTGACTACTTTTGCATCTATTTTTTTTCTGAATTCCACTCTCATCAGCCATATTGTAGCATTAGTGTGCAGCTGGCACAAGCACTGTAATGATGTTCTGCAGTGAGTCTAACATTTGTGCTTCTTTCTCAGCACGTCAAATTCTGCGTTTCCTTCCCCCCATATTTGTTATGGACAGTCACACATACATGGTCTGCACAAGAAGGGAAGGGAAAGGGCATGTGGAGCACTGGTGGCAAAATTCTGGGTCTAAATTGTGTTCATAGTTTCATGAGGACTTCTGAAGCTATACTCAGGAAGCAGAAAGAGAGCTTCTGCATTTTCCCCCTAAGAGTTCATGAAGTTCAGAGAAACAGCATGAACCAACAAACTGCTTAGTCAGTATTGCCTGCCTAACAGCTTAGAGTCCAGTTTAGCTTGCTTACAGAAATTTTCATGGTGATTTGTGGGTAGGGATTCTCTTATCTGGGTCTAGCAATCTGGTACCACTGCAGAGGTAAAATATGAAGAAGCAGTTCTGACCTTGATTAGCATCTGATGAGACTATCTGATCTGGAAACCTTTGGGAATGTAGGAGATTGCTTCTCCTACATCTGCTGGGCCACCTGTGTCAGTCTTTATTTCCTCCTAGTCTGATTGAAGAGCTGGTCTCTCCAGCAGCAAGGCTGAGCATGTGTTAGTAACAGACAGCTTATTCTGCTTACTCTGTGTGCAATATATACACATATATACATGGCTGGCCACACAGAGAGCACAGATGCACCTACAGAGCACTCGGGAACACAGGCAGTACCAGCCTCTCTGGCTGAGCAGGAGGAGGGGCCAGTATTGAGTGTCATTGTGTAATGCACCTCCACCCTGCTCAGCTGGAATATATGTATGTATATATATGAAAAAATAGTCCATATATATGTTTGGGCATGTTTGTTTATACGTACAGTACAGATCCCTCCAGCAGCTAGACTTAGCTTTCTGGTATGCTCAGCAGCTGCACCTGCAAACCAGTCTCCCCAGTGGATGGCATGTAGGGGACGTAAAAACTCCACTCTCTTTGCTGATAAGGACTGTCTTACCCTGTCACATCTGCAAACACACAAAAACATGTGCACCCACAACCATCACTGTGATCCCCAACAGCAATCTCCAACCCTGTGATCTCAGCCTTAGAGAATTCTTGAAACCCAGGCCACCTCACCTACTCGCCAGCTCACCTGGATTGTTCTTCACCAGTGCCCTCACACTTGTACTCTTGCATTTACTTTAGGTGTCACAGGCACATGTGGCTTTGACTCCTGGAACAACCCTGGTGCCTGTCACTAGGTTTCACTCACTCACGTCTCTCCAGTTGCTGCCAGCACGGACACACAGGTCTTCTGGACCCATGGTTTGACTCCACTTGCTGGGACTCAGATCCCTCATAAACACATACACACATTGGCTTAAGAGCCTATTACTGGAAAAATAACTGAAATAGAGCCTAATGAGAAGACAGGACAGACTGCAGTGATCAGGTGCAGGATGTCACTAGATTGTGCAGAAAAGACCCTACTTACTGGACCTTTTTATTTCCTTATCTCTTAATTTGCCCACCACAGTTCCTTCCTCAAACCACGTACATCCCTCATTTATGTCACCTTTGGTTCCTCCCACATACATCCCATAACAACTCGTGTAATCTCAAAATTCTCTTCTTCTGCAAAGTATATTGTGTCTAACACCTATGGGCAATAACCATCCCTTAGTCCAAAAAGGTGTTTCAGAGGGTTGCTCCCATCATCTTGGTCTCATCACACCTGAACAATGTATCTGCTGGTCCTGGAAAAGTCCCGTGAGGAGCCTGGACAAGATGTCCCTTCTCAGGACTCTGTAGTTTGGGTTCTTTTGCCTTTCATCCTGCCTGTGTGCTCCCCTGTACTTGTGGAGATGGGCCTTTGTCAGTCTGGTGGTCCTCCTGTGATGAGCTTGAGAGCAGCCAGGACAGGTCAGTAGTTCATTTATCTCACTGACACTGTTCCTTTTCTACCCAATTTGTGTGTGCAGAAGAGCTGCTTATCACTTTACCTAAAAATATCCTTCACTAGGACTCTAACATTTGAGTACAAAATCTTGTATATTACACCTGATCTAAAGACAAATACTGTTTATGCTATTTTAGAAGTACAAGTCCCTGTGTTGTCTTTGTGGAATGCATCTGTAAAGAAATGATTCATCTACCATGTTTTCAAACCACTTTGTGTCACCTAAGATTCATAGAGGCATTTTACATGAATACAATACAGAACAGTTTTAATTGAGGGATTAATCAGCAATGGATCATTAATTAAATCTTGATTTCTTTAAGACTATTTGAAAGTATTAAGAACTACACTTGGGGAAAATATATTCTGGAGAATAAATCTTATCTTAATCTTATTTTATATTTTGAGTTTTATATATTTCAGAATAAAACTCAAAGACTACAGACACTTTTTTCCCAACTCAAGGCTTTGCTTTTGGGGAGGTTTCATTCTGAGTGCAGAATTACTGAATCATTGTAGAATAATACATTTTTCTATGCTGACAATAGAGAAAGACTGATATCTTGCCTAAGCTTTCTGAATTGCTCCCTGGAGGTACCTAATTTTCCTTACTGAGTGTAAGGCATCATTACTGCCTGCTGTGAGAACTACAACTTGGCCAAGTAGGACAGACTCTGCTGCCTAGGAACTGCAATACACCAGTTAGGCACCCATAATACAGCATCTGACTCCTGTTAGAAATAAATAGCACTTACCCTGAGCTTCCTGAGCCAGGAAAAATAAAAACTCTATTACATCACTTAGTATTTTACAATTGAAGCTCTGCCATCTTCAAATTACAGAAATGTTCCAATGTTTTCTGATGAAGAAACTGCTTCTTCAGAATTACATAAATTTCAAGTGTAGTCTCTTCAATGAATTAAAGAAGAACAATTCTTTCACTGAAGATTTTTATTGATTTGGATAGGGTTTGGGGGAAAAAAGTTAATAAAACCAGAATTTATGGAAAGTTCATTAAAAAAAAAACCCAAAAAACGCCCTGAAAAAATTCTACAGTCTTGTGCCTGTATTGAGAGAAATATTCCTCAGGTTAATGACATTTTTTTCAAATGTCATTGTTGCATCCCACTCCTAAGAAGAATGAAGCATCCAAGATTCATAAATGCCCACGGTAGAAGAGGAACAACAAATGTCAGAGGCCCAAAAAAGACTTGCAAATTTTATTAGTAAATTATACACTTGGCATGGAAATTGGTACCAGTTAGTCTCTTATCATCTAGTCGTAAGAGAAATACAAGGAAAAAAGATAAGAGACAGATATTTTAAAAAGAGAGAGAAAGAGGAAAGGAGATCACCAGTTCTGGGTCCAACGTTGATCCAGCAGACAGGGTGTCCAGGGTCCTGGAGGTCACCACCCGGGCTTTGTGGAGGTGCCTTTTTATAGGTAAGTTTTCCCTGTCCTGGGGCTGAGGTTCTCACTTCCTATCCTTGGTGGTCTTGTTTCTTCCTTTACTGGTCTTGCCCGCTACTTGACTCTTTTCTGAGCTCACAGTGTACTTTGTTGTGCTTATCTCCAAGAGCCAGAACAGGCCACTTGTCAGAGGAAAGTGCTGCCCCACCTCCGTATGTCTCCCTTCTCCGGCCACATCCTGTTCTTCCCTGCCTGTTTCCATAGCATGTTCTTATACAACAGTCCTTGGCTGGCTTCACAGCTATTGGTGTTTGAGACACATACATTAGCCCCTTATCTTCTGGGCTTCTACAATTATGCAAGTGGAAGTGAACATTATTTTATGTCACGAGTCCGCAAATTTCCAAACTCCATATCCATTGTTGCTATTGTGACCACAAATGCTGAGTAAGTGATATGCTCTTCTGAAAACTTGACAAAAACTTCCCATGAGTGTCTTAGTATCCCTTGGGAAAAGTATGAAGTCAAACCTGAATGTATGTAATATATTATAAAATATATATATATATATAAAAATATATATATATATATATATAAAATATCCCTCCATAATCTTCTTCTCCGCTGTACCAAAGCCATAATAGATTTTTTGGAGCCTACTCCAGAGAAACTTTCATTTAATCATCCACATTAGCTAGAGTAATTACAATATTCGGTACCTGACACTCCCAGACTTCCAAATAAAATTACCTTGAAGTGTTATTTGAACTGGGATCTTAGTATTCAGAAGATGCTGTGCAATTTCTGCCAAACTCCTGAGATTCGATAGCTGTAATGTCTTTTATCTGACTTCCATTTTCTTTCAATAAAGAAAGTGAGGGAGTACTTTCTTTGAGATGTATAAACCTATCAAAAAGGATAACATCTAAGCAACAGAGCACTAACACTAATAAAAATCAGAGGTTGTGTGATCAAAGTCTGTCAGATGACAATCTGTACATTACTTGTTGCAGAAAGATATCTCAGGTTAATAATTATTTCTGATTGTAAGCTTGGGATATTATATTGAACACTGAATAACACTGAAATGTTGTTTAAGTCATTGACTGTAATTCTGAGGTAACACATGCTTTCAATATCAATGTTTCTAGGAGACAGGTATCTATGTTTGCAATGCAGTCACCAAAACATTAATTTAATCACGATCTTTTTCACTAGTGAAACCCTTACTGTTCAGTTGTTTCTAGACTGAAACATTATGATATTTAAACTGATGAGTCTTTTGTGCTGTGCTTATTTCCACACAGAGTGCTGTAATGAAAACTTTCAGGGTTGCTGTGTCTTAGAGGAATACCTGAAGAGTTGGTTTGCTCACTTCACTAAAATGCCTGATGTGAGACTGCAGGTAGGACAGCAGTCACAGTCTTGTCTCCTCAAAATGTCTGCTGTTTTAGCTGAGATAAATCACACTGCTCACTTTGCAATTCCCACTATTAACATTCTTTTTCCCCTAGGCCTTCACTCTATTTTGTAGCTCAGTCCACATTTTATGAGGGAAATAAACATCCTTCCACAACTTTCTTGGAAACATGTAAGGGTTAGTCATAGTATATCATTTAATAGTTGTTCATAAGATGACAAATTACTTATTACTTATGTAGGTGCTATAAGTTCTTTTTTTCACATGTTAAGAAGAGCCTTAGTTGACATAATTTTTTTTGTGGTTAACTTCCAAACTCTTCTGCACTTCCATTATATGTTACACTGGGATTGCAATTGGGAGAGACAGGCTAGGAAGGAAATCTGATCCTGTGTCAAGAAGAAATGCAGATTTCCAAACCAGAGGTTAGGCTTGGATTTAGGCCATCCTTCTTGAATAATGGAATGAGGCAGGAGCGTTGATGAGAATGACACTGGGAATTTGCCAGTACCAATCTGATATATGTTTACATAAATTTGTATGGGCTTTAAATGAGAGCTGTACAAGTAATTGCTTTCAATTTTGCCATGTTTTCAGACTTTTCATTGTCCAGCTTACCTGGGGAAGACGTGTCAGGGGTGAGTAGAAAACAAACATAAATTATGGAAATGGCATGTGAGTCTTTAGACACTGAAGTGTTATTTACTTATCTTGCTAGCTTTATANGGGGGGGGGGAGTTTTTTGCTTGGAGAGTGCTGGAGGGAAGAGGGTTTTGCTTTCACTTCTTTTTATTTCCTGTTACTTTAAAGTCTGTTAGTAATAAACTTCTTTATATTCTTTAAAGTTTTAGGCCTGCTTTGCATTTCTTCTCATCCTTATCTCACAAAGTGAAAAGCATGTGATCAAACCACTACACTAAATTGGTGTTTCCGCCCGGTTTGCAAACCAAACCCGCTACAACAAGTAATTGCTTTCAATTTTGCCATGTTTTCAGACTTTTCATTGTCCAGCTTACCTGGGGAAGACGTGTCAGGGGTGAGTAGAAAACAAACATAAATTATGGAAATGGCATGTGAGTCTTTAGACACTGAAGTGTTATTTACTTATCTTGCTAGCTTTATAGATGTCTGACATCACTCATTCTGAATATTGTATGGCCACATCTTCAGGAAGTTATATTTTTATTGCTTAACATTTCTGAAAATCAACATCAAAGCACAATGGAAAAATAGAAGTTCTTAACATAAATCTGGACAGCTGTCATTAAAAATAATATTAATATACATTCAATAAGTTTTTAAAGTAAATTATTTTTTTATTTTCTGAATGGTCCAAAATATTATGAGAAGTGAAATTTATATCCTAGAGGAAAACATTTGAAAACCAGCATTTTTTTTCTCTCTGCTGCTATTTCTGTAAGGCCTTTACTTTGGACCGCACAAAAAGTGAATACCTGAAGCAGCTTTCAGATACTTCTGAAATTATGAGGTTTAAGATTCCAGTTTGAACTTCATGCACATTTGAATTAATGATATATGACATTTGAATGTTTACATCCATTTCCAGTATAGCACAATATCCATGTGCAAATTTTAGGTGTAAATTTTAATCATCTTATCATTACAGCCTTTCACTTTTAAGAGATGATTACAACCTTCCAAAACCTGAAGGGACCCTACAAGAAAGGTGGAAAACCACTTTTTTTACAAGGGCATGAGGTAATAGGACAAAGAGGAATGGCTTCAAACTGAAATATATCTATAGATTAGACATCAGGAAGAAATTCTTTACTGTGAGGGTAGTGAGACATGGGATGTGTGTGGCCCATTCCTGGAAGTGTTCAAGGCCAGGTTGAATGGGGCTTGGAGCAACCTGGTCTAGTGGGAGATGTCCTTGAGCCAGCACAGGGATTGAAACTAAAATTATCTTTAAGGTCCCTTCCAACCAAAAGCTTTCTATGATTCTATTACTCTTTCAAGTGAGTTCACTGGCTAAAACTTAACGATTTTGTAGGGACGTTGTACCATATATCTAAAAGTAGTGTTGTTGCCCACTATTTTGAGCATCACTGTTCTTTGAGAAAGTTAAAAAATGTGGGAGAATAAAAACAAACTTTTTTGAAATAGGAAAGGACGATGCCCATAGCTTTGTTCTTACTCTCTAATACAGTATAATCAAACATATTTGGTTGATCAGCATTGCACTCTTTGAATTGACTACTTTTGGTTGCCTCCCATGCAAATAATTTCTGACAATTAGATATTCTCATTGGTGAAAGTTTTCATCGTTTCTGAGGTAGTTTCAATAGATGTCATAACTTTCATTTTGATGAACAGTGACCTAGAACTTGTTGAATACCCTGAGTGATCAATAGAAAGAATTTTCTATTTTCCAGCTCCATGGCTGTGGAACACCATTGTGGTTCCTTCGATAGAGACTACCTCATGAACTCTTTGTGTATAATTATCACAGTTATGACTTTATATGACAAGAACAAAGCTTTTTACACTGTAGAAATTTGACGACCTCCAGTTTATATTAACCTCCAAGTACTCTTCTGTAACTTTGTTTAATTTATTAGCAAAAAAAAAAAAAAAAAAAAAAAAAAAAAAAAAAAAAAAGAATAAAAAAAAAA
>VZTE01000902.1:28152-93182 GCA_013397775.1 Eulacestoma nigropectus | reverse complement strand
AAAAAACAGAAAAGAAAAAAGAAGAATTAAAGAAAAAAAAAGGCAAATGTTTTTAACAAAACACTAAAACATACTGGCCCTGGTTTTTTTGTTCAGAAAGGAAACAACAATTTTTATTTGACAAAATTTAACACTCATTGCATTTAAAAGGAATAAGTATATTTAGAAATAATAAGATAATATTTAAAATAAATTACATATCATATAGAAATTAATTAGTCCTATTATTTTAAATTATGTTCAATGGCTTTGATAGATACCATAGGAAATACATCACAACTTTGTCTATATCTGTTTTTTATCTTAAAACCTACACATGAATGAAGGCTAAATATGCAGTGGAAAAGATAAACATCTAATCATGCTAAAGAAAAAAATAAGTCCAGCTTAGTTAAAATAAATGAGAGTATTTTGTAAAAACAAATTACACCCGAAATTAGTGATCACTCAGATTTCACCAAGATTACATACATTCAGTTGAGCATAAATAAAGACTGCTCTTTAATTTGAAATTTTCTTTAACAGCTGCCATGCTTGTTTTGGGAGAGAAACATAATTTAGCTTAATCTTGGTTTGGAAAAATTTTAATTTAATACTGACTAATAATATCAAGCGTTCATTGTGCTTTTTTCCTCTAGCCTTTCACAGAGAAAGAATGTTAGACTATGAAATTCCCAAAGCAGTTTTTATTATTACTTCTCTATTAACTAAAGCCCTTTTTTCCCCCTTTAGTCTGTTTTCTCCTAATTTAACTAGATAAGGGAACATTCTCCATAAAAATTCCTTTTTAATGTAATATCAAACTAATGAAATACCAAACTGTCCTTTGATTTAAAAGGTTAAACAGCTCAAGTCATTTGAAAGTCATTTGATAAAGATTTATATTTACCTGGAAAAATCCAAGAAATTGTCTCCAATTTTTAATCTGATATTGATTTAATTCAACTGAATTCATTAATTTCAGTGGGTAATTCAGAATTCATTCTGACTTAATCCAAATTCATGTTTGAATTTTTAGCATTATTTCCTTTTTGTAAGATTATTAATTCAATTCTTATGGCTTATCTATATGCAAGTACTGGATTTTGATATACTTCCTGGCATTGAGAAACTCTTCAGTCTGCAAATCATCTTCTGCAGTTAATGGCATCATTTAAACTGGAAATAATACATACATTTAGTAAAATCATCATCCACCCCAAAATTACACTGCAGCTGATTAGAGAAAAAACCAAAAAAAAAAAACCTCCTGTAAAATACATGACTTCTCAAGGGAAGGAGAGTGTGGAGATGACACTCATTTTCATGGACAGGTTGAGCCAAACTAATGCCTTCTATTAAAACTGAAACCTGAAGACATTTGAAGTCTTTAATTGTTTTAGGCCTACCCCATCATCAGAATTAAAGCAAGGGATTCTTAAAATATGAGATCAGTTATTTTAGGTTTTCACTGTGACCATATTGTGGCCTTTCAGTATTTGAAGAGAGTTTATAAGAAAGATGAGGACAGATGTTTCAGTGGGGGTAATGGTTTTGAAACAAAGGAGGCTTGATTTACACTAGGTATAAGGAAGAATTTTCTTACAGAGGATGGTGAAACAGTGGCAGAGGTTGCCCAGAGAGATGGATGCCCCATCCCTAGAAACATTCAAGGTCAAGTTGAATGTGGCTTTGAGCAACCTGATCAAAATGAAGCATGTCCCTGTTCTTTGCAGGAAAGTTAAACTAAATGACCTTTGAATGTGTCTTCCAACTCAAGCTTTCTATGAGTCTGTGAATCTATGAAGTTTTAGAAGTGACTTTATCTAAGAAATTTCTGAGGATCTGACTGTTTTGTATTCATTTGTGGAGAGAAAAAACCAACAAAACACAAAACCCAAACACAAACTAACAGAAAAATTGAAAGCCAAAACTGGATTGCAAATTCAGAGTTTTGAAAGAATTACTGTGCTTTCTGATATCTGCAGTTGAATGGAAGGATACAGTATGCCCTCATGTGTCACAGGTTCCAACATTATACATTAGTCTGGAAGTATGAGAAAAATGAAAATACGTCAACAATGGTCAACAATAAATCAAAATTAAGATAATTGCTAATTTGGTGTAAGAAATGCGTTTTTGGAAGCCACTTGACTTTGCAAATAGACTTTGTTCTATAATGTGTTAATGATAATGTGTTCAGAGTTAGCAAAGAACAAATTTGCAGGTCATGTCAAACTACATTAAATTGTTTGTTATGAGCTAAAGGAATGACAATAAAAGCTTTAGAATGTTTAATGCTTGAGCAGCTTTTCACCTAATTTCTTTCTTACCTTTCCATCTGGCAGAATGACAGTGTAGCTTATTAGCCTCTTCTTCATCATCTTTGACTAGTGAAGTGAGAGTGAGATATTTAATAAAGGTCAAAAAAACTAGGACCTATGGACATTAGGAAAAAATGTAGATTTATTTGACAAACTCACAAAATTATTCTACAGTGAGCTTTTCATTAGGAAAAGTGAGAAGAAAAAGGAAAAAATGAATGTTTACTTAGCAACACTTAAAAGTCCCATAATTTATTACTTTCTTCAACAAGTAGCATTGGAGTAGTTGGTTTTAGGAGAGAATATACTACTGGTAATTTATTTAAATGAATGGAAAGTGGGTTGGCAAAACTGAACCTCACCTAATGATATGTTAATTAGATTATCACAGTCCATTCTGAAGTAGTAGAGTTCTTGTACAAGCGCTATGCAGAGGATACCATAACTTGTCTGATGAAGTAGAGTACCTCAGCTTTGTCTATACAGAAGTACTGAATATTTCTAACTGTTATAGCATGAACAGAATGCTAATCACTATTCTATTATCCTACTGGAGTTACTGCAACTGATAAAGGAACTTTAGACCAGACGGACAAGATTTTTCTGCTTTTTATTTAGACACTTAAAAATAATATCTTAGGTACCTAAATTTGAACTGGCAATTTCAGCTTAATTCTTGCCATTGTTTTTCCACAAGTTTTGGAAAACAAAACCATCATTTCCCTCATCATAAAATTTTTCTGGCCACAGTAACATAAAGAAAGAGGCAGTCGGTGTGTATACAGCAAGAATAGTGAAAGATTTCATAAATGTCAACTGTTGCATCATTTATCTTATAATTTTCTACCTGACCTCTTCCAGCATGTCCTGTACCAGGAGGACAAAAGCACAGGATTGTTTTCAGATTCCAATAGAAAAAGCATGACAGCAAATATTAAAATAAAATTGTTTTAATTACAAGATATAGAAAAGAAAGGAATAGAAATAATGAGTATATCTTCCATCCCTTCAGATGGTTTCATGTAGCACCAGATGGACCTCAGGCAGATAGCCACAGCATTCTGTGCAGAGCCCATCCATGGGAATTTTCAATTTCCCTATGCAATGGCTTTTCTAGTGTAACAAACAAAACCATACAGCTTGTTTTGACAGATAGAAATGCTATCTCTTAATCTCCACTACAGCAATCTTAGCTGCACATATCCAGGACCTGTATTTAATAACAATGAGTATCCAGGGTATTTCAGCGCAATCTCTTATGCTCTGATACATATAGCGTTGTACTGTGGTGACTCATCATAACATATGGGTTTCTCGAACTCTAAATACAAAATCTAGTATGCCTAGTGTGGCTTTCTCTACCTCCTTAACTCTCAGATCTTCTGCAAGACTCCTAATACAGAGCATCAATAGACATAGACTTTTTCCCAAGCATGAAGTGCATGTTTTTATTTGAAAGCAAGTTTGGGTTGGTGGTTCACACAGAGTCTTTAGAACTTTTGTGAAAAGCCCAGAATTGCACACTATAGGGATGCAGTGACTTCTTTAGAAATATTCCTATTATTATTCATGTTTATGCCACTGACCTTACTCCAGGAATTGAAAAAATATCTCAGGTTATTTAGGAAGATACTTCCATTATAAGAAATAAAGTGAGGTTACTAATAGTAAGCCACACTTCTCAGTTCTGCTTCTTCCTTATGCCGTGAATACAAGTATCACAAGGCAGAGGATGCAAAATAATTTTGGTATTAGGGCTCAGAACAAAACATATCTGCTCATAACCTGTAGAGAAGTTATTTATGGAAGTTTATTTTATTTGCTTATTTGTCTAGAAAGTTGTCATGTTTCTTAGCTTATTCTGATGAATAATGTTATATGGAGGTTAAGAGTTGAAGTTCATGAAATAAGATGTCATTGCTGACTGGTGATTGCCATGTAAAACAAAACACAAGACAACCTGCATATGTTTCCTGTCTTCATAAAAATCTGCAAAGTCATAAAAGAGATTTTCTTGGTTCTCACTGACTGTGACCTTTCCCATTAATTGAGCATACAGATACAGCTGGAATTTCGTTGACAGATAAAAGCCTAAAAAATGTTATGACTTGACAGAAGAGCTATTGGATAATCTGCTCCTGCTTTGTCTACATATTAAATCCTTGCCTATGGTAGATCCTTTTCCAGAATTTTTTTCTTCAAGTACCTGTGTAGTATCATCCATTTCTCTCCTCAAATAAAACATTGCAAAAAGCTTTAAAAATGTCCACAGATGACAGAGGATGTCAGAAAGCTAGAGAGACTAGTGATAAAAGAAAATGAACCAACCAGGAAACAGAGACTGCACACATCATTTGTAATACCGGATCAGCTGGTTCCAGGGTTATATAGACTGTTTTCAGGGATATAACCTTGCAACTCAAGGAATTACTCATGATGTATGCTGAGACATCTTCAAGGATATTAAGCTTCAAAATAATGAAATCAACCACTCAAACTGTAGGATATGCTTTTTTGAGAAATGAGGAGATTGCACCCCAGCCAAGTAGTTCAAAGAATTGTTTAAGTAGCTGGTATAGAGAAGACATTGAAAACTGACAAAATATTATGAGAATTATTAGAAAAGGGTTTTGGAATAGATATTTTAAATAATACATCGGTTTTATATACTGTTTATGGATGATGAATGGTCTCTAGAAAGTGATAACAGTGACATAAGGAATATAACCTTAATAATCACACAGAGAATTTGAGAATTTTACAGTGATTTTTTTCTTAGGAAATATGATGTATGAAGTCCTGCGTAAATGTGGGGAATCACATAATGGAACTGAGTCATAAACAGTTTATTTGTGGAATAGACTAGAATATTTCAGTTGGAAAGGAACTATAACCATCATCCAGTCCAATGGCCTGACCAATTCAGGGCTGACCCACAATTTAAACATGCTGTTAACATTGTCCAAATACTTCTTAAACATTGACAGGTTTGGAACAGTGACCATCTCTCTAGGAAGCCTGTTTAAGGGTTTATCCACTCTCTAGGTAGAAAAATGGTTCCTGGTACCCAGTCTAAACCTCCTCTGACACAGGTTTGAGCCATTCCCATGAACTGAATCCAGGGCAAGGTGGCTGAAGTACTACTGGTGTTATTAAAGACTGAGGGGAAAAAACCTCCAAACCTGCATTGAATGCCTCTTCTTTTTCTCCATTCCTATTTGTTATATGACCATCTTCAACAAGTATTGGTCCAATGTTTTCTGTAGACCCCCTCTTGATATCAACAAACTTAAAAAAGCCCTTCTTGTTATCCCACCCAACACTGGCCATGGCTCTGTAACTTCTTGTGAAGCCTGACCTGACTTCCAGAGATGATAGCAGAGGAATTGACATTAAATCTGAAGTTTTTTAATAAGTATGTGAATATGTAGAAGCAAAGGCAGTTAGTAGTACACTGCAATAAAGGGAAAATATCGATGTTTGAGAAAGATACTCTGGAGAGGTAAAACAAATGAGTATGTTCATATTAAGGTTCATCTGGTAAAAGAGATGTGATTTTTCTTCTGAGAAAATATTTAAAAATGCATCAATGCAATTACTTCTGTGTGGGAGTAATTATAAATATCTCCTAATGGATATACTGACTCAGTGTTAAAATGCACATATAACAGTTAAAATCATCCTTTCCAGTGATGATATGTATATGCATAAGCACATAGTCATAGGGAGATAATAGATAGAAAGATAATTATTATTCATATGAACATGGAATATCACTGTAATTGCCTGTTGTACAATGCTGAAAGATAATTAGTCCAGCGAGAAATTTTAATATGGAGTAAATGTGCTGAAAGAAGTACTTTGCTTCAAAAGCAGAGAATGAAGACTGCATGCTCTTTGCCCAAAACCCATTAATCTTCTGAAGATCACTGGATATGTACCTCTATCTTTCAAAAGCTCCTCTAAGAGACTCAGCCTAAATATGTCTTGGGGTTTTAAGCAAAGACGAAAGACAAACATAGTTATAATGTGACACCCAGAACAGAGAATAAATTATTAACATACACAAGTATAAAGAAATATTAGAGGATAAAGTTAAGGAAAGAAAGATTTAATCTGAAAACCAAATGCTATTTTCAAATAGTGCTTGCTGATATGTGAGAGATAAGGAAGATTTTTAATCCTCCACTCTATTAAAAATACAATTCCAGTAGGAAAAGAAAAAAGATCCTGCTGTAGCAAAAAAATGTCTTAAATACTGTAATAGGTCTTTCCTACCTCTAACTTTTCTAACAATTTTGTGACTAAATATTATTTTAGGGATACCATTTTAGTTGTATTCATATGGCAGTTACTCAGAAAACTGAATTAAATGATTCATTCCCCCCCACGGCAGACAGATTGGAACTAGATGATCTTTAAGGTCTCTTTCAACTCAAATCATTCTATAATTCCAAGATTCTATGATTTTTATGATTTCTAACTGTATAAACGGACTAGTATCGGGTTGCATCTGTAGCAGGACACTCTGCCTAAGCAGCCCAAACTGTCTTGTTTACAAGTTATCAATGATGGCTTGAGCAAGGAGTATCTGCTGACCAATGATAAGATAGAGCAAAAATGATACCCAGTTTTAGTGTTGAAGAATGGTGTGACCAGTTTGACCAAACTATCAGACCCACCTACAGTACGTGCAAGACAGATCTCCCTGAGTGAGGCTGGAAACAGAAGGGATGTGCAGGCTCTGATACGAAGTGAGAGTCAGAAAGGCTGAGCAGAAGAAGCCATAGCTGATAACACCTTTTTCAGCAGTGAACCATGTTTTACTGAGTAAGCTTGACAACACATAATCCCGAAATGTATATGACTGACATTCAATCACCATACCATAAAACACCACTGTTGCATGGTGAGGACTTCTAGCATACCTCTTTAAGGTGTGTGAAAATCCTTCCCTCGAGTAGGGACAGCCCTCAAGGTTGCTTCTTGAGGCCAAGCAAAAGAGTTTTACCCACACTTTTTCACGTAGGTGAGTAATATCAGTCTCTACTTATTAATTGTTTTGCTAGCTCTAATATAATTCTTCAATATAATTTCTTTAATATATTTGCTTCAATATTGCTTCAGAAATAGTGCACTTACTAGCAGTTACAACTGTCTATACTGTGAAGGGATAATTCTTACTAAGTTCTTTTGTCTAAACATTATCACTAGTGTAATCAATTTAAATAAATAAGTAATTGTATTTATATAAATATATTTGATTTTTCATCCTTAATCCTCTGGGACAAAGTTGTTTAAAGGTTCAATTGCACCAGTATAATCTCTTAAACATAAATCATTGACTAAGTCTGGAGTTAAGATTGGATCCAGCCAAACTTAGACTCCTCTCTGAGGAGCAGTTTAGAAAGCACCTTGTGACACAGCAGGAGGGTTTCTCTAATAAATTTATTTGACGCTCTCATTCTGTCCATGACAGCACCTACAGTTACAATATTGTTAACTGAAAGGCATCCCTACTCCAATATTGTTTTATACAAAAGTTCAAGACAATATTTTATTACTGTTATTCTTATGGTCAGAGTTTCTGCCATTTTTGAAATTAAAGTTATGATTTTCATCATATATTCTGCTTATTTGCATGGTTAAAGCCATTGTATAAACTTTCTGTCCCTGCTTCTAAGCATTGCTGCATTTTTATGCCCAACAATTCGATGAACATCCACAAACTGCAGCTAGTTAGGAATATATAAAGGACAGACTATTTTAAGTGCCACAGAAGTCAAGTTTGAAGTCTTGGAGCAGGGAAATTCAGACCTTTTAGCTCAATTCATAACTTCACTCTTCTGCTTTTGAAGAACTGTGAGTCTTAAGGAATGCAGGAGAGCTGTCTTTGTACTCTTTTCGGTCCACAGTGTGTGTCAGTATGAGTATTCTTTCCTTTTCTGTAGGAATAGATCAATGGACTGGAAAATGTGATTGCTGTAAGAACATGCGCCACCATTGCTGGTGCTAAATGCAGTAACTTGGACAGTAGCACTTGTTGCAACGTGAACAGTAATCTGTTAACACAAATACAAAGTCTTTGGCTATGCTTGTATCATGAATAAATAAGCCTTTAGTTTATCAATGGAATCATCACAAAAATAATTATTTGGGTAGAGATTTTCCATATCCTTCTTGACTGTGCTAAAAAAAGTCTTAGGAAGTTTTTCAATTTACATGGCATTGCATTGAATTGTTATACTGTATATTAAAAATATGTTGATCTTACTTTGTAGAACTCTTAAAATGAAAGCTTTTTTTATTTTTTAATTTATATTTTCCTTTGTAATAAATCTCATTTTCTGACTGCATTAGATGCAGGCCTCTCTATGAGATAAAGTAATTACAAATAAACTTAGCCCAGCAACTAAGTCATATTTTCACCTGCTCTCTATCATTATCAGAAGTTATAAGGCATTACTGGTAGGTCATGTCATTTTTTTGCCCATCTGTACCACTGCGAAGAGCAACATAGAAATTCAATAATCAATTTTCAGCCAAGCTGAATGACATGTAGCAAAGTTTGGGAAAGACATATATTGCATGTTCCGTGACTCAAACAGCCAGTTTTGCAAGGATGACAAGCAGAAGACTCTGTGTCTCAGAAATGTAAGCAATTCCTCACAGAGTGCATTGATTCAGTCAAAGGCCAAAATGGAACTCCAGTTTCCATTAAATATGATGATCTGTATCCTATAGGCTGCTAGGCATGACACAGGTCTTCCTAGAAATAGGGCAGTGCTTAAAAATGTGTAAAGCCCAAACACTTAAAAAATATAAAACAACACAGTTATGAATTTTGTTTTTAGCTTTGAATAAATAAGAATCTATCAATCAAAAGTAATTTGTTTTACTCTGTAAATTTTCCATATAAACTAAACATTGTGAACAGTTATGTCCATGTTTTTTCAGCAGAAAAAACCAAAGGATTAAATACCTTATCAGTTTGAAAAACACTGTATGTTAATGGCATTCCTATACAAAAATTCAGTTTTGTTTTGGTTTACATTTTTTCCTGATGAAATGTCTCCATGCTCTAGAAAGAAGAATTTTGTAACACAGGAGAGAAAGCTTTTTTGCTACTGTCAACTCTGATGAAGGAGAATAAGGGATTTCACCTTCAAAGCCAAGAGAGAAATGAATAGGTAGTGATAGCAAGGATAAATGAGAAGCCAATGCAGTCATACAAACACTCATCCTAAGAGGCCTGACAGAAGCTATTAGGATTCACCCCACAGTTCTCATCTTGACATTAGCAGGGTGAGTGAGCAACAAAGGCTATCAATGCAGCCTCTGGCAAGGGCTTCACCAGCAGCACATCCTGTGTTATGAATTACCATTGTGATGGCTCTGATGTGAATTCCAATAAAATATATTGCGAAAAATAACTCAGGGGGGTGTGCGTGTATATGCATCTGCTCCCTTTATTATTCCCATATATTCCCAATCTATTGTCAAGGATATCCCACAGCAATAAATAATCATCAGATTAGATCATTTGATATTGCCACTCCTCAATTTTAAATAACAATCCTCTATAAATACTGCAAGAATATGTATGGGGATATGCATTTTGGAGGCCAGCTTTCAGCATTCAGACATGCTAAATCAGCAGAAAACTTGAGCCTTTGCTCTTAATAAATATTATAGCTGGTTATCTTGGCCTTCTCATGGGATGAGGGTCTAAAGTAGCAATTGTCTTACTCGGCAAGATAGGAATCCAGAAAGATGAGGCAAAACTCCAAAGAATTAAGTTATAGTAGGGACAAGATCTCAACTCCAATGCCAACCCACGTTTTGAGGGTTTTTTGAAAGATGAATTGCAACTCATACACTAGTGAGAGATTCTCTTGAAGTGCCTTAACCCTTGGCCTTAAATTGCACCAGGAGAAGTGCCAATTAGATATTAGGAAAAAAAAAAAAACAGTGAAAGAGTGATTAGGCATTGGAATAAATTGTCCAGGGGGGGGATGGAGTCACCTTCTCTGGAAGTGTTCAAGAGGTGTCTGGATGTGGCACTTGGGGACATGTAAACGACACTATCAGAAGACTGACTGACCTTAATTTCTGCCCTCAAGAAAATGCTGTAGGAATAGTTTGCTTTCACTGAGCTTTCACCTTCATTGTTGCCCTCAATTCTTTAGTTGTCAGCAGCCCTGTTTAATTAGATGTCTAAGTGCACTTCCACTCCATTTTTCAAACAATGTCAGGTATTTACCCCCGAGAGAAGAATAGGAAAGAAAAGGTAAAACACATGAGATTAGAACAATTTAACTGTTGTAACTAAATTGACTACTAATAAATATACTACTAACAATATTATACTGCTATTATTATTGCAAATTATTACTGTTATTATTAATACTATTATTTTAATTAATTAAAAGGAGGGAGGAATAGAACCGAACAGAACGAAGTGAGAGACAATACAATTGCTCACCACCTGTTGACAGAATTTCAGCCTGGATCTGAATAGTGAATCGCCTCTCCCGGCCAACTTTCCCCAGTTTATATACTGGGCATGATGTTCTTAGCTTTCAGAAGACCTGAGCTTGTTCAAAAAACCCCAATCCTGCACCTTAGAGTCCTAAGTGCACCCATAGGCTCTGCCTGTCCCTCCCTTGAAGGATCTGGCTACACATGCTCAGGACAGGTCTGTTACAATCTAGCTGAGTGTCATGGGATCATACAGCTTGCAAAGAGCTGGGGCAGAAAGAGCTGAGAGATAGCTCATCAGGGATTTGATGTGTTCTACCCATAACATCTTTGTTGTGAAGCTACAGAGGTGTGACGGAGAACACAAAAGACTGACGCTGAAGATGGTGGCAAGCATCAGCACTTTATTACAAAAACACAGCCTTTTTAAGCACTTAGCTGTTTATCTGTTTATATAGTTTTAAAGCATAACAAACATAATTTCAACCAACCACCACATACCTTGATGTGAACATGTGGCAGTCACGCAGCAAGTTTTCTATCTCCAATTCAGCCATGTCTCTTTCTCACAGTCCTTCTCTACTTAGCTGAAGTAACAGGCCTAACCCACGATTTTACAAAGGCAGCAAGGCCTTCATTTTATAAGGCCTTACCTATATGCAACAGAGATGTGTACCGGTTAGTGAAAAAGTGGATCATCAGACTGAAAAGGTAGAGGTCCACAGCAAAAACTCCAGACGGACACTTGTTACAGGAAGTTCCTCAAGTGACACTAAAGGGCTGATGCCATTTAGAGGCATCATTAGTGATCACAGTGATGGACCTAAATGCACCCTCTGCAAGCCAAAGTAAAACAACAGGAGACACTTAGACGTAAAATTGGACCTACAAAATTTCATGAGGGTCAGAAAAAGGAAACTCAATGTTTTGCACCTGAGGTATCAGGAACTGTGCTTCAGGATAAGCTAGGAACTGTGTGGATAAAAAAAATAGCCCTGTAGATACAGACCTGGAGTTCCCTTGGGACAGCGCATTATAGCTGAGCTAGGAGTGATAAAAGCTAACTGCATACCAGTGCTGGGCTGTAAGAATGAAGCCAGAATTTTGAGGAAAATTATTATCCCCCCTTCTCAACATTCAGCACCCACATTTTTCATTGATCATATGATCAAGGTCAAATTGTTTTAAGTATTCTTCCTTCACTTAATAGGGAAGATAGTATTCCTGAAAACTAATGAGTTTGTTGCCATCTAGTTCTCTTAAAATAAGATATCTGAGTGTTTGGAAGAGTGCTATAAATGCCTGATAACTTCAGTCTAACACTGTAAAAGGGAATTAAATTTTTGAATTGAATTTTGTAGCTATACAGCTCAGTAGCAGCAGTTAATTGGTTTGATTGACCAGGAAGCCTAATGTTTGCCTGACCATTAATGAGTAACACAAAAGAATCCTGTAAGCACTTTCTGTACTGGAAAAACATGCCTGATTGCTTGCATGCAGACAAGCAGCTATTTTGAGAAGTTTATCAGCAACAGACAAGGTGTAGATGCAATTTAGAAGTGTACAAAATAGGATTTTACAGTTAAAACTTCCACAAGTAACTCCTTCAATTAAAAGTCAGATCCCGAATCTTTGTTTGTAAAGGACAATGAGATTTTTTTTTTCCTGACTGTTAATGAATATATTTAATTTACAGTAAAATTCAAGCAAATCAGCAGAGTTGGTGCCAACATTGAGTACTTGAGGAGAACCAGCAAGAAATACAATTTATTTTTATTTCTGGTTGTTCTTGTTGTTGTTGGTTATTGTAACTTCTTTCCTTTATACGGCAACATGTAAATAGCAGCAAGAAAAAAAAAGTGCTAACAGATATAGTTAGAAGTTAAATGACATTTCTTTCAATCTGTTTATTCATCGTCATGCTCTTAAAACAGCCAAGTTGTGATTGGTGGTCTCAGAACTGGTTCACACCCTTGTAGGCAGTAAATGCATGGTGAATGAGCTTTAAAACCACAAAATAAACAGCTGTCAAAATCAAAATAAACAGGAGGAAAAAACCTAAATCCAACAAGGAAATAGCAAAACTATGTATCTCATATCATCATCCTACATCTATAATCAATTTGATAGATGAGAAATGTTTCAAAGTTATTGCAGTTGCAGCTTTAAAGGAAAATTTAGAACTAAGAATAACTTTATGACTACAAACTGCAGAAATAATCTTAATGAGATGATCATTCAGGAAGGAACATGGCAAGAAATCAAACAATAAGTTGCATGGTTTTATGAGCCTTTAACCATGGAAAATTAACTTACATTTCTTATCATTGTAATGGCAACAGTATGAAGTAGCAAACACCCTTAATCAAAAAGCTACAGCACTGTACATTTAATACACATAAAGGCATTATTTGTCATATTTTTTAAAAAAAATTTAGTTAATTATTCAAATACATTCATTTGCTTCATGTCTTGTCACCATTCAAAAATGCATATGGCATTTACTATTTCCAAAGGAAATCAGTAGGAAATGCATTCACTTTACTCTGTGATTTTCCAACGACAAGAATAGCTTTTAATAACATAACTGCAATTTGGAAGGTGCAAAATATTTTATGTACAGGATAAATATCTAATAGGCATGAGAGACAGTGCTGTAAATGTTTGCAGACTTAAAATCTCAAACTGAAAATGCTCAATTTAATGTTTTTTAGGAATGATTAACTCCTTCTGTTTAAGAAGGATTGAACAAAGGAAAAACCCAAAAAAGGAACAGAGAAAATTGCACAATATACATACTTAATGATAATTACAATATTGAATTCAATTAATCTTAAAAAGTTGTTAATAGACTTATCAAGTACAGCCGTATCTAGACTTTCTTGTTATGAAGTGTTCGAGATGCTGTTCATTTACTCTTCAGCCAAGAGGTCTTGAAGACTCATTTATGTTCTAGTAGTAGCAATGCCAATTGCTGAGCTACAGAGATAAAAACTTCAATGAGACATGTTGCTTTAACCACTCTCCTGTTCTCTTCTACAGGCTGCATGACTCCCTTGCCTTGAACATTTTTCTTTCTATTCAAACTATGCTTTCTATTCTTTCTATTCCCAGTTCCCAGGAAGAATTAAGCCATTTAGCTGACAATATTTTTGCTGCAACCATATTTCTTGGAACATGTCCATTCTGCTTTCAAGTGAACAGGTCAGGATGGGAAGAAGGCATTGCTACTGGAGTGTTAAGCAATTTTCCCAGAAGAAATTCCTCTGACTGCCTCAAATTCCTCAAGATCAACTGTTTCTTACTTTTATTCTGTAGTAGGATGAGGTTTATTTGCTTTGTTTCTCTTTCAATAATTTGGCACCTTGCCTCCTGATACCCTGCCCCCTGACCTATACCAGCAGCATAGATAGACTGCTGACACCCTGCTTTTGACCAGCACTGGCTGCATAAACACTCGGCCCCCTTACCAGTATAGGCAGTGTAGGCAGGTTGCTGTCCATACTATTTATGCAAGATAGGACCCTCTCAAATCAAACCATCATTGCTGGAGCCAAAGGTTGCCATAACTCTTAACCACATTCGGAAGATTTTTGCCCAACTGGCTGTTGCTGACAGATGCCCTGGACACCAAGTGTCCCTGGCTGTCCACTGCAGTATAGCTCTCTTAGCATGTCACATTTGCTGTTGGTGATTGGCGAGTCGCTGCATGGGCTTTTTGTTGCTCATCTCTCCTACTGCCTCAATAAAGCTTTGTTTTAGAACATGTGTCAGACTCTATTACTCTTCAGACTGAACAATTGCATCTGAATTAATAATGATTCTTTGATTACACTGTTAGGATTTCAGTGACACTAATAATAATATCTATAATATGTGTTTCCTTTTTTGACCATAAGAATATGTTGAACACAACAGACTATGTCTCCTTTAAGGTCCGAATGGGTCTTATACTGAAACTGTTACTTAAAAGATGATAATGGCATCACCATGTGAGTTGTCATATACTAATCACAAAATCACAGAATGGGTCAGGGTTGAAGGGACCACAGTGGGTCATCTGGTCCAACCTCTCTGCTCAAGCAGGGTCATCCCAGAGCAAATGGCATTGGATTGTGTCCAGCTGGTGCAGTAATCATGCATGGGCAATAACTCCGCACTCCTTGAGGTGCAAAGTCAAAGACCTTTATTGCGCAGTCTGAATTCCCTAAATACCCCCACAGAACAGGATATAACATCAGTAAACAGGAAAGATGTTCACCACAGTGGCTCCCTATCACCTGGAGCAGTGCACAGACATTGCCTATTATGGTAACAGGTAAACAATTCCCTATAAGGTCACAAACTACAATCTTCACTTCTCACAGGTCCAGCTTTGTCCACAAGCCACAAACCTCTCTCTGCCCATCCCCGGTGACCTGGATACAGTCCCAGGGTCACCTCCGGGCCCAGGAAAGAGGCTGTCTCTCCGGCCTTCTGGGCTTATCTCTCTGTCACCACATAGTGTAACCCAACAAGCTGGTTCTTCAATATCTTCAATATCTTCTTCAGTATCTCCAGAACGTCTCTGAGAATCTGTCCCAGCACATACAGTACACGCACAGTAAAGAAGTTCTTCAAGTAGAACTTCTTGTGAATCAGGTGCATTGTCTCGTCCTATTGCTCAGCACCACCAAGCACAGCCTAGCTCCATCTTCTTGACACCTTCCCTTCAGACACTGATAGACATCAGGTCCCCTCTCAATCATTTCTTCTCCACACTAAACAGGCCCAGTTCGCTCAGCCTTTCCTCATAAGAGAGATGTTCCAGTCCCTTAATCATCTTTGTTGCCCTCTGCTGGACCTACTCTGGGAATTCCATGTCTCTCTTGTACTGAGAACCCAAGAACTGGACAAAGCACTCCAAATGTGACCTCACCAGGGCCAAGTAGAGTGGCAGGATCACTTCCCTTGTCCTGCTGGCAATGCTCTTCCTGATGCACCCCAGAATCCCGCTGGCCTTCTTGGCCACAAGGAAACACTGCTGGCTCATGGGTGCTTATTATCCACCAGGACCCCCAGGTCCTTCTATGTAGAACTGCTTGCCAGCAGATCAGCCCCCAGCCTCTACTGGTTGAGGGCATGAGGTTAGCCCTTCCCAGGTGCAGGACCCTGCATCTGCCTTTGCTGAATTTCAGACAGTTCATCTCTGCCCATCTCTCCACCCTGTCGAGGTCCTTCTGAAGGGCTGCTCAGCACTCTGGGGTATTGGCCGCTCCTCACAGCTTTACATTCTCAGCTTGCTGAGGAGGTATCTGCTCCTTCATCCAGGTCATTGATCAACAAGTTAAACAATGCTGGGCCCAGTATTGAACCTTGAGAGACACCAGCAGTGAAAGGCCTCCAACTACACCCTGTGTCAATGATTATGACACTCTGGGATCTGCCATTCAGCCAGTCCTCAATTCACCTCACTCTCTGCTCATCTAACGCACACTTACTAGGTTATACAAAGAAGCTGTGAGAGACAGTGTTAAAAGTTATATACTAATAATTCTTCTGTGCTGAAATTTAAGGACGCATTTGAACTGGTACATTCTGCTTTGGTACATGTCTCAGAAGGTGAGACAGAATATGAAGGATGTAGAACAGATCCTTCCCTGGCTTGTTTTCTCTTCACCACCTGTGTCAAGGGAGTGCTTTCTTGCCAGCCAAATTATTCCTAGTTTTTCAAGATTATTTCCCATCCAATAGAAAAATGTAGCGAAAATGAATCCTGAGTGGCAGTTTTGAGTGCAAACAGAACATGAAGCAGTGGTATTACTTGCCTAATGTGATCTGAAAGTCTTTTCAAAACAGCAATATTCTATCATATCTTATTAGTCTTGCTCTACATTGAGATAGCTGGTATTCTTTAATGTGATTTGATAGTCAGTAATGGGACGAGACTTTTACCATAACAAACACCAGTGCAGCACAATGATATGACATGATGTAAAATTCCTGTTAATAAATTTAACAGCCCTTTTACCTAACTGAAGACATTTTTGGTACAACTAAACCTTTATTTTTCCAAGATCATATTTATATGTTTCTCAAAGGCAAAAAGAAAAATTATTTGCGGGGAGACAGAACTGTTTTTCCCCCTCTGATTACTTTTGAAACCTATTTGATGACATCAGTGTTCTTTTTTTCAGAGGAAAGGTGTGATAAAAAATATTGATCAAACTGAAAATCATGCAAAGGATTGTGTATTCTTGGCAATGCAAGTACTATTTAGACATGCGTACAAAAAGGAAGGTCTTAAAGATAATTTCTCCTGCATAGAGTGTATCTATTAGTGGTATTCTTCAACCCCAAATGGAGCTTGAATTTTTCACTGAACAATTCTATAATATTTGGTTTTGTTTGGCTATTAAATTCTAGAAGAACAAACATTCGAAAAAAGCAAACAAAAAAGCAAGCACCTGACCACAAAGAAATAATTCTTTACAGAAGAATTTTTGATCTAATAGTATAATTTCTTACCATTGTATTTTTGTTGCTATTACCCTACTGCCAAAATTTAAGAGTTATTATGGAATGACATTCTCTAATGCATTCCAATTATTACACTTATATTATTAAAAAAGAAGGAGTGTTGCACAGCAATCCTGATTAAGCTTTTCCTTACCTTTGAGCATTTGCTTTTGCAGCTTTATGAGAATTTCTCTAAATAAGGCTATTTTTTGTGTGTATATAATGTGTAATTAATGACAAATTTTCTCTCGGTGTAAGAACCTTTTAGAGGGTGCATATATATCTCAGTAATACTGTGGAAAGAAGTGAATACTTTACATTTTATTTTCATTTCTTTTAATTCCAGAAATAATAATTTTATCATTTAGTACTTGTAATAGCAATTCATAAAGGTTTTCTTAGAGAATTGTCAGCCAATTTTTACTGGTTAATCAGCACCCTATCCACAGGATTCAAGACTGCATTTGCACTTCCAGAACCTGTCATTAATCTTCTTAAATTAAAACTAATTTAATGACTGTCATCATGTATTTGGTTCACAAGTACCATTGTTACGATCCGGTTTTAAACCCAGAAGAGCAAAGAAAACTAAGTCTCTGTGCATAAACCAGAAAGAACTTAGAAGGTTAAAGATATTCCCAAAAACAAGATTAAAACCAAATGAGGTTAGATGTTGTTGACAAAAAATTGATGTATTTTATTTAATAGCAAAAAGAGGCAAAGAGAAGGAAAGAGAAAAGAAAGAAAGAAGGAGATGGAGAAAGAAGTGTGCGTGGGCTGTGGGGGGAGACAGGGAGAGGTGACAGGGGTTCGGTGGAAGCATATCACCCTTCCCGGGGTCCCAGCGATGTCTCATTGCTCCCCTCCATCTGGTCTTCTGGTGCTGAGGGTCCCCCGCTGCCACGGCCACGCGGCCACACGCGGCCACACGCGGCCACACGCCGGAGAGTACAGAGCCCCGTGGATTAATACACGCTTTGGGCAGGTGGGAACGCCCACGTGCCTCCCTTGCAGGGGCCAGCTTGACACATTGTCCCTTGCAACATGGAGGGTCTTTTGCATGATCTCTGGTGCTCTGGTGCAGGGTCTGGGGACCCCTTTGGGGGGCCTTTGATGGACCATGTCACCCCCTCTGCTGCGGATAAGCTTCCCCCCCTGGGTGAAGGGCCCCTCAGTTGGGCTCCTCTGCACAGCAGAGGATGGGCGGTCACTGCGCCTCTCACCAGAGGCTTTTCCAGCACACACCCAAAGCCTCTCTCCTCCCACCCTTTGGTAGGAGGGTCTGTGCAAGCCCAGCAGCCGATAGCCCTGGGGCTGTGGTCCCCACCCTGGAGGTGTTAAGCTTATGCTTTGTGAAAGTCCCCAGCCCTGAGTTGTTACTTTATCTTATCTTCATCAGCGAGTAGGTCCAGGGCCTCTCAGAGCCCCATTCAGGGTGTGGTAGTCTTCTCTGCA
Source organism: Eulacestoma nigropectus (assembly GCA_013397775.1). Classification (NCBI taxonomy): domain Eukaryota; kingdom Metazoa; phylum Chordata; class Aves; order Passeriformes; genus Eulacestoma; species Eulacestoma nigropectus. Next base: position 74,445 of record VZTE01000902.1, on the reverse strand, counting down.
GCTTTTGTAAAAAAGTCCTTCATTAAAATGTTTAGGTCATAAACTACAATATTTCAGTCTCTGACAACCATAAGCTGCTCAGAGAAATCAAAATGGTATTACCAATTTGACTATCACCTAAATTAAGTCATTATCAAATACCATCCACTTCAAGCAGCTAGACAAGGATAAAAAGAAGATATTTTAATTTCACCTAAGTAGGGAAAAAGGAAATTTGTATATAACAGTAAAAAAGTTGATAGAAATATTACAATGAAACAAGTTAAATAAACCACAAGATAACTTCTTGCACCTTGATGTTGTTTGAATATTTGCATTATTTTTACTCTTTATTTTTACCTGTATGATTATGCACAGCAGCATTTTCTGAGGCAAACATACGTGGAAAATATAACTAGAAAGTTGAATGAACTAAGCACATTTCAAACAATTTGAGGAATCCTACTGATGCCTTACACCAAATACTTAGTAGCTGAAGCCTCAGGTTTAAGAATGAGATTGTTCTGAACCACCCAGTATTGGATCTAGCTCAGACTTAGGCAGAATAAGCAACTTGCATGGGGTCAACACCACAGCTATAGCCCTCATGATTATTTGACCCATGGAAGAAAATTTATTGAACTATTGAAATTTATTGAGGAGCGCTGTTCTCTCTGAAGTAATGGTTAGAGTAGGAAACAGAGAGAGGAGCAATGAGACTACTACTGGAAGGGAAGGCAATATAAGAAAAGGCAAACCAAAGCAAAAAAGGATAAAAAAAAGATCAGAGAAAAAGAAGAAAAGTTGTATCCACTTTAAACAACTTCAATAAACAGTATGCTTTCAAGTTGCTTTTGGAGAACAGTACCTAAAGTAACAGCTAGACATAGCTAGTCTCTCAGATACAAGGTCCTGCTGTAATCCTAACCCATAAATTGTTTCCAAAATCCCACTAGGCACTTATCTTCGTCTTTAGCAGCCTACAAATCTTTAACACAGCAGTTTCAGCCTCTTTTAATTGCTCCACTGAGTTTCCTACCTCACAACCATGGAGACTGAATAAATGTATGGAGGTTTTGAAGCAGTCTGATACCTTGGTAATGAGGTAAGAAGGAGCCCAGCAATATCACAAATGGACAGACTAAAGATAGCTTTATTAACTGCTCAAATGAAGGTTCCTGCTTTAGACCACCAGCATCTTTAATCTCTCTGTGCTGTCAGAAATACCAATAGCCCTTTTGATCTTCTAGTGTATTCTTAAGTGTAGTTATTGCCTAATTAATACTGATGAAGAAAAGTTTAATTTAGAACAGCAGGTTTTTTGTGAAGGATATAGCCCAAAGGAATTAGTTCTTCAGGATTTATCTAATAAAAGGTTTATCTTATTTAGCTTCTAAATGTTTCCTGAAGGGTTTAATTGTACTCTATTCCTATATAAAATATACTAAAATATATTTTCCCTCCAAAAATAGGGTTGTGACATGAATTACACTGAAGAAAAAAGGAAAAAAGGAAAAAAAGAAAAATGGCTTTCAAAAGTCTCTGACCAATTTTAATAATACTGAAAAATGTTGTAGAACTGGAATGCAAAGGCAGTAGGTCACAAAAAGCTTAAAAAGTATAATTTAGCTAAAGTAAAATTTGAAACATCTTAAAAGCCAGCCACAGCAACATGAAATGTGGTAGGTGAAATCTGAGAGAAATGAAACCATCTACTCTTCCTAGACATGAGCTCCCACACTTGATCCCCACCAGAATGTTGAACTTGTGGCAAATAGTGAGTGTTGGGAGGAAAGAGTTAAAAGCAGAAGAATAGCAAGGAGGATGGTAGATTCACTCAAGTGACCTTGCAGCTGGGAATGCCAAGGTCTAGAGAATAATAGTGGAGGAAACTCTTATATTATGCCTACTTCTGTTTATCCTCTGTCTGTTTCGAGAAGTAGAATTTCTGTGTAGAGATAGTGTAAGTGTTTTGAGAGACTTGGAGGCACTCTCATGGACAAGCTTGAGCTCCCTGCGTTGGGAGAGAGAAGATCAAAGCTCAGAGATCATAAAAAGCTCAGAGATCTTAAAAAGCACAGAGATCACAGCATGGTAGTAAACTCCAAGTGCACAGACCCCTGATAAATTGGTGCAAATATCAGGCCTGCTGCCTGCTAGCATGGACTAAGCTGGGTGTTGCTTCGGGATGCTCTGCTTAGCAAGGTCATGAAGCTGATTTACTCTTTGCATTTCAGCTGTGGTTTTGTGGTTGTTCCAGCTGCGGTTTTGTGGTTGTTCCAGCTGCCTGCCTGTGTCAGTTTACACACCAAGGCATCCTAGGTTATGGGCACAGTGTGTGTCTTTAGCTGAATCTGAAAACCAAAACTGGTGCAGATTCCTCCCTCTGTCTTTCCCAAAGAAAATCAGAGTAGAGTGAGGGTTTTCAGGGAAGTGTTTTCATAGACTCTGAAACCCCCTGAAGAAAGGCATAGTACTGAGTTGGTGGGAAGACTGCTGCCGTTCCAAGAATAAAACAAGTTTCTTTATTGGAGTAGTGGAAGATATGGAAGATATAAGGACACAAGCCTTACTGACCCTGGAACGATCCAAACACCTCCCTCCTACCTTCTGAGAGTCTTTCCAAGACACTCATCTACAGAATAGTCTTGGTGTGGGTCTAAGAGAATGATGGGTACCTTGTGTCCTTCAGACTGACCTAGGGCCAGTCTGCAGCCAAGAATCTCAGACTAATATGTCCAGATGTAAAAGAAGCAGAGAAGGTCAGACATCTCTCATCCTATTTTTTTTTTCCAAATCACCTCCATGCATGAAGAGTCCAAAGAACAGAGAATGGCACCGAGAGCTCCTGCTGTTAACTTTATGTTCTAGCCTCTAAAACACAAAAGCACAGTTTCTCCTTGTAGATCCACAAATATACCTTCCAAAGTTAAATAGATTTTATTCAGTATTTCATCCCAGTCTTAATAACAAATAATTTCCTTTCGCTTTTCTCTTTCATATATCCCCTTTTTTCCTTTTTGGTTTTTCAGTATTGCCTCATAGGAACTGCTCATATTTTTATCTTTTGTCGATGCCACTTTCACCATTTCCATTCTTTCTTTGTCTCTCTCTCTTCTATATGCCTCTCCTTCATTTTGATTTTTAAAAGCCAATCTCTGCCAAAAGACTGAGCATAAAGATCTGCTCTTAAAGCCATGAAGAATATCTGGAAAGCCTGTGGACTTGGTCTTGGACATAATCTGAAAGATCTTTTAATAAAATACAGTAAAATGGAAAATTGTTATAATTATTCATGATCATGTTTTTTTGGAAAGCTCATTACAGATGAAGCACAGCTAATTATTTTAATGAAAAACTTTACTAAGTTGATGTGACTCAACTAAAACTAAACAAAACTACATCTACTGCTTCAAACTAGTAAGCAAAACATAGGCTCTGCATACATGTAGATATGTATAAATATATAAGTCAATGTATCAGTGTGTATTTATACATAAAGTCCATATTAGCACTTTGCTGATTTAAGAAGTGCATTTATAATTCATTTTCCAGACCACAGGAAATAATGTAAACATATAAATGTCATAAAAATAATACCTCTACATCTTTAACAGTGGTCAGCTATATCTAGTAAAGCTGATATTTAGTAAGTTGCAAAAGGAAAAAGAAAACAGAATTGGAAAACAGACTATACAATCTGTCATGGGGATCAAACAGATGGTCCAACTGCAGTTGTTCCAAAGGTTTGGAACTTTTCTATAATTTTTAGTCAAAAAGTGAGGAGTTCTAAATATGAACATTTTTTTGAAAGTGCATTACTGTTAAAGTAATGTGCATCTGTTCAAGCTGTGTACCTCCAAGAAGTCAAATATGTGACGATCTTGAAAAGGTATTTCTACCCTATCTTATGTAGCCCAGTAAGGGCCCCTGCATGGTTGCACCTTTTAAATTATTTTTCTATGGTTTCTTTTGCTTTAAAGAATCTTCAGATGTGCTTTGTTTTTTCATGATATGACATGATATGATATGATATGATATGACATGACTTTTTTTTTTAATCTCAGAATGTTTCACTTACTGGAACACTCAACAATCAAATCCAGATACACTTACTCGGTTTTATTCCTAACATCTTGAACTATATTGTTCACAGACTGCTAGAGCCTTCCAGTATCAGTGAAGCACATTCAGCACCTACGGAAATCAAACACAACATCCAGTTCTCATTTCTTGTGTTTATCATTCCCAGGTCTCGGATTAGAACAATATTTTCTGGCATACAGAATATTTGAGATGATCAAAACATTCTCAGAAAATTCTATGAGAAGTTAAAAGGAAACTGTCCTTTAATGCACCATTGCAATTTTGACTGTAAAAGAACAGTGCTAAAACATCTTCAGAAGAATGGTGCCATGATCTGAAATAAAACCTGTAACTACACAGTCATGGAGAAAACAATTTGCAAATCCGAAAGATAAGATCACATTGGAGGCTGCTGACAAATTTCAGCCTGTTCCAGCCTGCAGGTATGATAATGTTCTATTGTCCTTTAATAAGGTTACACCAATGCATTTTTATCCCCATACGTGCTCCATTGAGGTGAGTTTAAACACAGTCATTTTGAAGAGTTATGCTTTGCTGTGTGAAAGTGATGGAAAACTTACATGAAGACAATTGGAAAACGAGACATTAACTCTGGGAAAATGAAATCTGAAAACTGTTTAATTAATGATAGAATTTATTTATTCCTTCCCTTCATGTTCACTTATTTTGTGGATTCTTGAAACAAAAACATTTAAAAAAATCCCCTACCTTTTTAATACAAACTGTACTATAAATTTGGAACTGTCACTTTTAGAAAGCAGAAAAATAGAAAATTATTTTAAGAGTTTTTTTATTTCTCTTTTCAGAGTTTTGGTTCAAGTAGAGAATATCATGGAACCCTCAGAAGTCCCTTAGCACATACTTGAGACATTCGTTTTTTAGAATACATGTGACAATATCCATAGCACTTATTTATGGTAGTCTCTACAGCTAGTATTTAACAGAATACAGCCATGTGCCCTTGAAAGAAAGGGCACATTGAATTCTTATCACTCTTAAAGTAGAGTTCCCTTAACTTTTCTTAAAATTCTTTAAATTTCAAGGATTACCGAGTTGCAGAGGAATGCAAAATGAAGTTACAAAAGCTTTCTCTGAACAGATGCACTTATGCAAATGCAGTGCAGGACTAGGAGAAGGTGGTTCCTAAACCTTCATGTTCCCAAATAGGCGGGTTGAATGCAGAGGGTTCAAATACTCATTGCTCAAGAAAAGCATTGCCTTTCCCATACATGTACTGTTTACCTTCCTTTTGATACAGTTTACCTTACTTTCCTTTTCCTCTGAAGCATTCTTAATCTTCTGAAAAAGAAGAAACACAGCCCAGATTACTGTCACGTTCAAAATACATGAAATTACAAGGAAAACGAAGAGGGTGTGTGTGTGTGTGTGTGTGTGGGTGTGTGGGTGTGTGTGTGGGGGTGTGTGTGAGAGANGAAATTACAAGGAAAACGAAGAGGGTGTGTGTGTGTGTGTGTGTGTGTGGGTGGGTGGGTGTGTGTGTGGGGGTGTGTGTGTGTGTGCTCAAAGAGCCCTCCAGTTGAGAGACAGAAAAGTAAACTTTTTTTCAGATAATGACTTGGCACAATAGGCACTGAGGGAGCTACTTTGAAGTGGAATTGATTCTCTAGAGGGTTAGTGTGCCAGTGCATATTTCATTTTGATCTCTCTTTGGGACTAATTCACACATATATGGTACAAGTACTTGGCGTCTGTTGGTTTGGGTGAAATTACCTGACAGAAAAGAATGATAGACACACACTATAATTGGTACCAGCTCTTCACCAAAGATTCTGCAAAAGCAGAACTGAGACACAGGAGACAGTGAGCCACATGTGTTTTAAGGCAGGTTATTAATGTTAAACATAAGCATTTTTTTTTCCAATGGGTGAGACCAGGACAGTTTTTGAAAACACATAATCTCTATTTTTAGATTCCAAATGTACAATAGCAGGGTGGATTATTGAAAGAATGCTAATTAAATGTATAAACAGCTTCCTCCTATATTCCTGTGCAAATGTCAGTCTGTATTACAGAGAGTAAGAGAGGATGAGTCTTTCTGGAAACTATAATATATTGTCAATGTACTTTAAATATTCTCTTTCAGGGATTATTTTTTAAAGCGATTCAAAGTTTTTCTAAAATTATCTAACTACTGAGGACAAAAGAAACAGAATCATTTGCATTCATATAGGGTTGCCTTTCTTATGCTGGCACCATTTATTTCTTGCCGTAAAGCATTACAAACTGACTACGGTGATTTTTTTCCCAGAAACTTAAATCCAGAATTGTAGATAGAGCTCTGCTGGGGATTATCAGCGGGATGGATGTGTCTGGCATAAGTGTTATTCTTGGTTTGGCTTCATTAAATGAGCCATTACCAGGAAAGACAAGTTGTTGTACACTTTTATTGCTTTCTACCTTTTTCTCTATCAAATCAATAACATCGTTTTGTAACTTTGGCTATAGCACTGGTTCTAAATCCATTTTATGCCTGTTGGAAAGAGTTCATTAGCTTTTAAAATGACAAGGAGGAAAAGTGGTCTTGAGCTGTAGAAGTGGCCTTCTATTGTTTTAGAAATGTCAGTATCCTCTATTCTATGTGTGGATACATATGTAAAAGTAAATAAAGAAAACAGTAGTTCTGCTATATAACATTTTTTAAAGTCCTCATATTTAAAAAACAAAATAAAAGAAACAAAAAAAACCTAAAAAAAGCAAACCAGCAAAGTATGGGTAGTTTTTAGACAGTGACAAGATTATTGTCTACAAAGGGGTTTATTTGCAGAAATCTCTCATTTTCCTAGTAATTTGTTATCATATTCATAATTGTTATGCCACAGGTCACCATCAAGTAATTTGGATGCATGGGAAGAGGTCTTTAATGTCTATTATATACCACAAAATGCTCCCAGTTAAATGAAGATTTAGATTTTATTAGAGCAATGTATAATGTGAACTTAAAACCCCAGTCACAGTTGGAAGACACATTGCAGTTGTTTAAAAATGTATTGAACAACGATCTGTTACCTGATTCATTTATATCTTGTGAAAACAGAAATTTTTATTTAATTTTTTTCTAAGTAGAAAGAAGCAAACCAAAGAGGTCAGCTGAAAGCTAGGTGTTTTCAGTCAGTGAGAAATGGGGCCCTTCAACAATGAAAATCCTAGGTTTTCAGTGAATTTAATTGTGTGCCATTGTAGTGTCTGATCAGTCAGTTTTGTAGCCATTTACTTTGGTGAGACTTGAGTAGCCAATTCACCAGTCTCCCCATGTAGGCAGACAAAAGTCAGAAGATAATTTCTAGTAGATGCCAATTAAAGATTGCTCATATTTTAGCAGAAGGGCTGATTAGATAATAAACATTAATAAGCAGCAGATCTTTCATGTTAAGTTTTTTTTAACATTTGGTCTTTTAAGTTGTGTTTCCTTTTTTTGTGCAATTAAGAGAAGTCATAATGAGTGTAGGTAATGAAATAGAGTAAAGCAACATATTCTTCCTAGCATATACAGCAATGTAATTTAATATTAAGCAACAGAGATTTGCTGTAAATATTATTATTAGCATTATTATATTTTAATTATTCTTGTTATTGCAATTTCTATTTGCGCTTCAGGAATGTTAAAAAGTTCAATTTATGAGACTGACTATGGTTCTATCCTAATAAATCTAGAAATGGTGGTAAGGGCTTCAGGGAGCTTTAAACCTAGGCATAAAACCAGAAGAATTGAAAGAGATAAAAAGCAATGCATAATATGTAGTAGCTTCATGGATAATATTTTCTGTAGGGTATCAATTAAATTGTTTTCAAATATACCTATGATGGAGCACATGAGTGAAGGAATGAAGATGTGGGATGAGAAATCTGCTGAGGAGGGGAAAGGAGACTGGAGTCTAGGCTGACTGAGGGGAAAGGTAATCTCCCAGTGATGAGTGAAAGATGATAGAGTAGGAGTAGGCTATGAAACTGAAAACAGGTAAGAGAGAGAGCTGACACATTTAAACTTATAAGCCAAGACAAAGATCTGAAAAGCAATATTGTGAAAGGAAATGAAAGGAACAAGGCTGCATTTTTTAGAATAGTAAATTTGAGTAAGATGGTTGAAGTTTTAGTGAAGTTTCTGAAGATTTGATCCCTTAATCAATCCTTAAATTATCAGATTTGAATGGTGTTTTAAACTAAGGGACTACTCAAACAATCTAACTATAGTAATTTTTAGGATTTTTTTTAGGGATTTTGAAAATTCTTTTCTGAGGAACAATTTAGATATATGAGCAAGTGTTCATGTGTTTCTTACACAGTTTTTATCTGTGTCCAAAGGTTTTTCATCATTTTATAGTAAGCCTAGTTGCTTTCAAGTGCTATAATGGTGCCCTAGAAACACGCTACTCTCTGTTCTGTGTTTAGGGAACCAAAATCTCTGGCTTGAGGAAGATAGGTGATGCCAGATACCTGCATTTCAAACCGAGACAGGTGAAAATAGCTGTGTCTATTGGATTTCCCTGCATGTTACCACAGAGGTGCGTTAAAAACATGAGGCCCAAGAAAATAATTTCATAAGACAAAAAACAGAATAATTTTTTAGGACAATACAAATGCCTTCTAACTGCCTCAACTCAGAAAAATGAACTCACTAGCTGAAAACTGTGCCTTCTGACTTCTCAGAACTGAGCAGTAGTGCTTGAAAGAGTTAGAGACCTGTGGAAGAGCTTATGGTATGCTCTACTTTAGCATAAATAATTCAGAATGTCAGTGTGGGTAAAGTTAAGCTTGGAACGCTTGACTTTTTTTGGGAAATTTAATTATTTGGAACCATCTGTGTCCATATGTGTCTTCATGTTACTGCGGAAATGCTACTTGAACAAAAAGTCCTAAATTGGGTTGTTTATTTTTGGTTTGGTTTCTTGTAGTTTGGCAAGAAAATGGTGCTCCTGAGTAAATGTAGTGGTTTTCCTGCCAGAGTGCACAGAGTTTTGGCATTCGTACATCAGTCACACAAATTGCTGAGCTAGTGATGGCTTCAAAAAGCAATTTTCTATTAACACTGAGAAACTGTCATCTGTTCATTAACATTAAATTTCTAATAGAGGGTAGAAAGCAAAATGTTTTCAGGAGGCTATAGAAAGTCCTGTCATTACATTGCTTCTCTCTAACTTATTATTATTGGAATAAAGCAGTAAAATGTATTAAAAGTATTGATAGTTGTTGTCATTTCCATAGGACTGCATAAGTTAAATCCAGTACATGATGAATAGAATGGCTGAATCTTTAATGTTAAAGAAAAGCAAAGTAAAAACATAAAATAAACTAAATAAAATTCATGAGGCAACTGTTTTGAAAAAATCTTCAAGTGGAAATGTAAGCTTTCTTGAAGGAAAATTCATCCATTTTATGTCCAGAAAAACAGTTTTCTGTAGGAAATCACTTCAATCTTAGCTAAGAGATTAAAAAATGACATTATAAAATGGAAGAGGTTTGCTCAGTCATAGCTGTGATGTTTGCAAGTGGTATGAGTTTTACTGACGTTTTAGCATTTATTATCATACTTAGGTTCACATACATCAGGCTTCAAGTTTCAGAACTTTGATTTATTTCAAAGTATAGGGTTGCATTCATTTAGAAATATTGCTGAGTTTGAGAGGGAATAGCAATTAATTTGTTTGCTAACTTAGGCTGCATAATGCTAATATTTCTGATCAGGAAGCATGGATACACACAAAAAACAATACATACATTAAAAAAAACCCAAAACAACAAACAAACCAAAAACTAACCAAACAAAAAAACCCAACCTATGGCTGCTCAGAGAACTGTCCTTGAAATATTTGCTATTCCTTCCTTTTTATAGTCCTGCTGGCAGTGTGGCTACATCTTAAGTCATTATTTCTTCTTTATTTTCTTGCCAATGCATATAAACATTTGGATTAACAGACTGGAAGTAGCTTAAAGGTATGAAGAAAGTGGCTCACAGTAATTAGATTAGTTCTTTTCAGAGGAAAAGAAGCTCCACATAAAATGAAATTCTGTCCTTTCCATCTAATTCCCAGTTTTCTAAAAGGAAAAATATTCTGAAGGAGCTGTGAGCTCTAGAGACTTGACCACATATTGACTGTAGGCAAAACTGTCACCCAGTGTTATGTGGACTCTAGATTTCACACCATTGATAAAGAAACCCTCTAGCTTTCATCGTTAACTTTCATGAGATATAAACTATTTATTTTGTTTATTCTTGGAAAACATGACTAAACTGCTGGGCAGAGTAGAAAAGAGGGAAGAGAGAATGAGTATGCAGGCAGGTTGTGTGGGCCATGAATATAGCTTAGTACCAAGATTCCATGGTCTTAAATTTCAAAGATTTACCTGTTAGTCAGACTGAAAGAGGAAAACCTCCTCCTCTTCCCACCCAGTTGTCTGGCAATACGTCTTTCCAGTGTTGTCTTATGAAGGGAAGTCTAGCTTCACGTAAAGATTCAAAGAAAGATTTGATTTCAGTTGCCTTTGGCTAAGTGGTTCTTTTTGCCATTCATGGAAAGCCTTCATTTTCAATATAACTACTTTCTTTTACTATGCCAAACTAGTTTTGTTTCAGCAGAATTATTATGATTAGCTCTAAATGTTTAGTTTTCCAACAGACTTAATGCAGCATAGGAGAGTTTGTAATAAATTGTTCCAGAAACATTTGCACAGAAATTTTCTGGAAAACATAAAAATTTACGTTTCCAAGGTCACATCTGTACTGATGTCTTTTGTCATCTTTTGGGTGAATGGTACCACAAGCATATTATTTCACAAGAGCACTGTGAAGGGAATGAAAGCCAACCCATTCATACTTAAAGGGAACTTCTTTTACAAAAATTTTCTCCGTGTTTTAAAGTTTTCAGAAGTTAAATTTCTTATGTCTATTGTATTGTGGTGATAGTACTGGAGATTGCTTGTTTAATATTTATCAGTTTCTTATTGTTGTTCTCTATGGAAATGCAGGGATAGCATGTGTCAAGTAACTCCTGTTCACTGTTCAGTTCAGAACAAAAATGGCTGTGTGTACGTTGCAGACTCTTTGAAATATTTGATCTGTCACAAGAACCAAGCAAGATTCATTAGAAAAGCTCCAGTGCCTATGATCTAATGTAAAGCATTTACTTCTGTCACCCTTTTACTCACTGATCCAGATCTTCAGCTGATATAATCTGGGAAGAGCTCCATTGAAGTCAGTGGAGCTCTGCCAATTCATGTTGCTGAAATAAGTCCTATTAAGTGCTATTCTCTGCCTTGATTTGTCCTCACTGATTTCAAAACTCTGCACACTGAATATGGGTCATGCTGTAGGTATTTTATTCCCATGTCAAGTTGAGTTTTTTTACACTGATAATCTCATACTGATATGAGAGAAGTCTCTTCTATACTTGGCTTCCCAATGTCAGCTGGAAGATCACAAGTATAAACTAAGCTAATACTTAAATAGATAATAACTAAAGCAGAACACAGATGTTGGTAAATTTTTCATTTATTGTGAGTGAGATCACTATCTGGCTAAGACTATTAAATATTGAATACCTGATGTGTAAATTAAGATCCAACAACAGTGAAAAAGTGTATCATAATCTTTCTTTATGAACATTATAGCAAGATAGTTAAATAAATAAAACACACTAGATTGTTAATCAACATAAAAAGAGTTTAGGTAAGCAAAAAATATAAAGCTAAATAGGAATGAAAATTAAAGATTAATGTGTAAATTAAAAATAAATACTATCTTTAAAAAGTCCTTGCAAAGGAAAAATACAGTACCTGATAAAGTTTGCAGAAAACAATTTCAGGTTTGCCGAAGTTAATAAATGAGCTACCAAATAGTCTAATGATTTACAAATCGTTGACAGAAAATTGGCCTAAATTGCAGACTTGTCAAGAATGTTTTATGGGTGTGAGTTTGTGGTAGTATAATGGATAGTTTTGTTTATGCCTATGTTTCTGCATTAGGGCTCTGATTTAGTTGAATTTTAATTAAATTTATTTCTAATAAGATATATTTATCATTATCTATCACAGTTTGTAAGAAAGACTTTAGTGCCAATATCAAAGTTCAGACACTGAAAAACATTGAACACAAGGCGATTTCCGTATCTTTTAATACCTACCTTTCAAACAAGCATTCAGACAATAGACTCTTTGTAGGGAAGGAAGATAAGATTTTGCTCGTACAATGTACTAGATTTGTAAATTTTTAATGCACTGCAACAGACTGAATGCATTGTCTAGTATGAATAATTTATGATTTTGGTCATCCACAAATTGGCTTCAGATAACAACACAGAAATCGTCTCTCATATGTCTATGTGGATAAATATTTCTAATTCTAGCTTCTTAGAAGATGTCTGTAGTTAGTAGACTTTTTACTGGATGTTACATCTGACTTTCCTTTGATTTATAGGCAATTACTGTGTTTGGAGTTAAACCAGCACAGACCAACAGGTTTGGGTTCAGACAAAGCAGAAGGCAATTTGCCATAGCATGAAGAGGCATGAGATGTGTCCCTAGAGACAGAGGGGCTATTTCAGTGTACTTGAACTAGATGGTAAGCTTCAGTCTTGTGGAAGTAGAATGTTTCAAACATTGCAACCACCAAATTCGGTCTATCCATGATTGCTGTCAGCCCATGTTAAGGTGTATGACTGAGAAAAGGATAGTTCCTCTTCCTCACATCACTCTCAGTGTTGGACTTGGAACTCCTTGGTCTTCCCCATGCATAGAATCATAGGAACATTTAAATTGGAAAAGCCCTCCAAAATCCTTGAGTCCAACCTTTGACTGATCACTACTTTGGCAACTAAGTGCCATGTCCAGTTGATTCTTGAGTACCTCCAGGGATGATGACTCCACCACCTCCACGTGAACCCTATACCAGAAAACTCCACTGATTTTGCTGTTTGAGGCATCCTTATCATTCAACCATATTGGTGAATGGCTTAATACTGTTCTGATGACATATTCATCACCCCAGATCTTGGGATACCTTATGGGAGTTTCAGCGGTCCTCCAGGCACAATAAGTTAGAAAAGTCTTTTTTAGTGCACTGATGTCAGGGCTTTGGCTAACACTGGAAACCAGAAAATAGACTGACTCTTCCTAGTTTCCTTGGCTTACATTTAATCATGGATGTTTTCTCATTTTCTCTGTTAGACTTGTTGAGCTTTTGTTCTGTTGTTAGCAATCGTCTTAAAAGAATAGGTGAGCCAAGGAAGAGCTTCCATTATGTCTAAATTTGCCTTATACATGTTGAACTTTCTGTACCATGTACTAATTATCTACTTGCCCCCTCCAGAGATATGCTTACTCATTCTAAGGACAAAGTCATGTTATGAAGTAAAAAGATCATGGAAAGAGTTGAAGTGGCCTGGCATGAATCTGCAAATATGACAAAATATGGGAGAAAACAGCAAACATAGCTTGGAACACAAAAGCTATGGGATGCTGATCCAAGGCATGATTTTCAATTTACAGGAGTCAGGTACTGTAATGAAGAGGTCCACACAAGGTGACATAAATATGAAACACTTTATTACCAGCTAATGAACACCAAATTCATAAAGGGATTCTCCCTGAATATTTATTTTGGACATCCAAAACTGAAGAAAGATTTAAAACAACAGATTCAGGCACAATATCTGTGAATGTGGTCTTAACACTGAAAAATGATAACACCTCAGAGATGATTAATTTTGTGTTTTGCAAAGTAGTCTAGAAAGTCAGCAGTCTCACAAATTCACTATTTTAGATTTTATAATCTTTTAGTACTTCACTGAACTGTAAGAGAAACAGAGGAAAATTAACAGCATAGTAGGAATCTGTATAGTGTTCATCGTGACAATGGCACTGGGCTGAAATGCTTGGTATCAACGTTCCTCAAATAACTTTGTAAGGATGACTTTATAAATTAATTCTAGCATTGACTCCTTGGGTAAATTTCACTGCTTATAGCAGCTCTTCAGGGCTACTTAGGGAGTTACTACTACAGAGACATTAGAGACACAATTTTATTTTTTTTTTTTTTTTAGAATAAACACTCAAACACCTTATTGGACTACTGTAGAGCAGCTACTGTAACACTTTTTAATAAACAGACATTGTGTAGCCCTCTATTTGGTGCAAGTACTTCTGTGTCGGTGATTGCGACACGGACTTTGCCGGGTCCGATGAGGACTGTCCAGCCCTCATGTCCTCTGTGGCTCACCTACAGCTCCAGTCCCTGATGCAGGGCACCATTCGTAGCGATTGGGACACGGACCCAGACCGGCAGGGAATCTGAATCGTTTATTCAAAGAAACGAGCTGGGTTTATACACTTCTTCAAGGCACAGCATTTCCTTACATGGCAATACTCACTACGTGACCTATCCCTTGCTGCCACATCAGCAACACTTTGTGAATGTCCTTCTATGGGGTGATCAGGCGCTGTTCACCCGTCTGTCAGCTGCCGGCAGCTCCTCTCCGTAGGGCTCTGCCGTGTGACACCTCCTCCCCCCAGGCTCCGGCGGAGACAAGCCTCTCTGTGCTGCTGTGTGCTGCTTTGTGCTGCCATGTGCTTCTTTGTCCCACAGCCTGTAACTCAAACTCCATCCCATTTCTTCCCACACTTCTGCAGTTATAGTCAAAAGCTTCTTGGCTTTGAAATGTTCTAAAATACATGGACACTAAAGCTTTAAACTTTTAATATATTTGTACCTGCAGCATTAAGCATAAATGAAGACATGCAATAAGGGCTTTCCCATTGTCAAAATGAATCCATATGCAACATTGAAATAGTTTCTTGAAATAAAAATTAACTGTTGTTTTTAGTTCATGGCAATTAAATTCTAATATATTGATCATAATGAAGAAACAAATAAAAGACCATCATAGTTATATTTATTCACCTTGTAGGTACTATACATACATCTGTGTTCCTATTCTAGACTTTTGACTTCAGAGCTACTGCTATAAATTTGATATAAATTTGATATATAATCATTAATTTAGGATGTGTCCTTGCTACTTGTAGGACTTTGTTCACTGTTTAATTGTTTTGCCTTCCTTATGAGAACAAGCTAAAACATTTCAAGGGACTTTTTTCTTTGGAAAAGCTTCAGTTTTCCACTTACAGAGCCATGTTCTGCAAGTTCTCTTTTTAACAGTTTCTGCAATGTCACATGGGGTCTTCATGTTAGGAGGTAATCTAAAGAGCAAAATGTCCAAGATGATGAGGTAACATCAGCAGGGAGATGATTCAAAGGTAGTAAACAGGAATTAGGAAAACTTAGCCATCTTCCCTAGTCTACACTAGCTGATTAATGGGAAAATGTTTCCCATCCTTCTCAACTTGTTTTTAAAGAAAAAACAAGAGTATTTGAAAAAATATGTCTTAGAATGTCCCTTTATTTTCCTACTGTCCTTGAAACTGTGTATTGGCTATTTGCAGTCTGAAAGAAAATAAACTGCACCTAGATTAATTCTGAGTTATCATGTCTGGGTATCTCCTATTATCCCATGTAATTTAGTCAATTTTTGTCCTAGTGTTATGGTAGAAAAGGTCAGTCAGCTTCTGAAATGACTTCGTTTTGTGAAATGAAGCCTGAAATGATAATTAATGAACAACAGAAATGTTTTTGTGTGTCGTAAACATGGAGCTTGAATATTATATGTATTATATTCTGGTACAGTATAGTATAGTATCAGTTTATAATATTAAAATGTCTGGTTATTTTTTGTATACTTTACACACAAATTAAAATAGCACAGACCTCAAGACTCACCTTGTTAGAATTTTTGTATTTAGTTTTTTTCCTTTGGTAATGCTGTTGTGTTTTCTTCAGCTTAAAAAGGCACCTCATCTGAGAGTACAGAACCCAGTTTTTTTCCTGTGCTATGCATTGCCTGCCCATTATTAGTGATTCTGTTCATTCCTTGCTAGCATATTCTCATTACTGGAATGGATAATTTTGTTAACAATATTTCAAAATCCTTCAAAAAGTTGTTAGCCCAAATACATGTAAGGGTTTGTTTTTTTTTTTGTTTGTTTGGTTTTTTTTTGTTTTTTAAATTATTAATACTATTTTTTTAAGAACTGAGAAACATCAATAATTTCAAGGCTATTGGGTCAAGAAGCACCTGGGATGAAGGAATATAACTCAAGGGCATTCAGTACATTTTAAGTTCCCCTAGGAACAGATGAGAAGAAAGGGAAGAATATGAGCACTAATTAAAGATTAATTTAAATGAGAAATGCCTTGACAAGCTCTTTTGTGGAAGAAAAGAAACGCTAGCATGAAGAAAAGGAAGGCTGCCTGAGGTAGAAGGTTGTGTTACAAAACTTCAACTGATAACAGCTTTTAATACTTAACATCTTTTGCAGCATCATCTCCACTTCCACAAAAATGAGCAGATGCTTCTCTGCAGAAAAGTAATTATCCTCAAACTCATGCTATGTTTGTGGTGAGCTGACTGTTGAATTCACATGAGCCCAAGGTTTTGTATTTTGCACAGCTTTATTTAATCACATTCTGTGTTTCCATTCAGTGTTAAAATAAGGCTGGAGAAAAGGCCTTTCTGTGCTCTCTGAGAGTCTGATCATATTTGCTACCACCACAGAGAAGAAATTATTATAAGTGTAGTTCTGACACCAAGAAATTTTTCAGTCTTTCTAATCCACTCTATCTCTTATACTTTTATTGCCATGTTATCCAAAGAATATCATCTAATAAAACAAAACAAAACCCAAAAAACAAACCAAAACCAAAAAAAACCCAAACCACAAAACCAAAATATTCTTCAACAATATAAATAACAAAGAGAAAAAGAGTTGAATGGAATGCAGATAAAACCTAAAGGTGGCTCCCAAATAGAATCAATACTTTGCCTCCTTTTCTAATAAAGGTGATGATACTGAATGTGGGAGAAAGGCAGGAAGGCTCATGAGAACAAGGGCAAGGAAACAGACATAACAAAAGAGGAGGTAATGAAGCTTACATTGCTAGCACGCTCAGGGCAGGGAGCCTCTATAAACTCTGCACCAGAGCTGACAAAAGCTGCCAAAGGTAGCTCAGGTCTGATAGTGGTTATTTTTAATAAACCTATCAACTGCAGGATGATACTTTGCAACTGGAAATAGAGAGTGCAGCATTTCTTCTGAATAAAAAGGGAGGTGAAGGACAAGGAAGGGAAAGACAGAAAAAACCATAGTAGAATTATCTTAAGGCTATATAAATATAAAATGAGAGTCTGTAATGACAGTAAAGAGTAGCAAAAGACATTTTTCTATATGTAAAAGAAGCTTAAATGCAATATTGACTCACATAGATTACACTGAAATAAATGGACCTCTTCTTTTGATAAAGTGAATTATTTTCTAGAAGAGGAAAATATTTTAAATAAAATCTACTTGGAGGTTACTAAAATATTTCAGGTATTTAATATGGTGCTATTGGAGAAACTGACTTAGGATGCACAAAATAGGATTAGCACAGAACCAGTAAACTGATGTAGGAATTGATCAAAGAGGAAGGAGTAGAAAGTAAAACTGAAAGGAGAAATATCTGTGAAGGGATAGGTTACCCAATGATCATTCTGTTTTCATAATTTCTATTATATTTTCAAAAATGACCACGACTTGAAGAATGAATGCAAATAAAATGTATTGATGAGAAGATCAAGAGGATTATTAACAAAAGAAAATCAGAAATAACTGAGTGATCTTAAGGACTAGAATTCTAAAATTGGGAATAAATAAAGCCATTAAAAGTACAAGATGGCACACCTCTGAAACTATTTTTTTCTTATAACCTGAGAATTCATCTGCTGAAAATGACTGAGGAGGAGTAAGGCTGAACTGGACCAATCTGTCACAAAAAAAAAAACCCCAAACATGTAAGACATCAATGTAACGTAGCTACAAAAAATAATTTTTGATCCCAGAGCAAAAGGTTTCTGGAGGAGATTGAGAGGTACTAGCCACTGTTCAACATACTGATTTTTCACATCTGAACATTCCATAATCAAGAAAAAAAAAAGCAGTCTAAGTAAAGCAAGTGAGGAAAAACTTAAATAAGATGACTAAGGACTAGTATGCACAAGTAGTTGCACACTAAGTCTGCATACAGCTAGAGCTGAGAGTTTCTCACCAGTACAGTGAGAAAACATATAGGTGTATTTATTTTTGCTTCTATGCCTGAGAGATAGCCTGGGACTGGGTTACACCACCTGACACAGTGCTGATAAAGCTAGCATGCAATTGCAGAGATCTATTTTGAAGATGTGCTTTAAAAGTTTTTCTCATCAAAAGAGGAAATCCTTTTGCCTACTAGCATCCTTCCAACTCGGAAATAACAAAATAGAGCTGAGGGAAGGAAAATTTTCAAGAGTAAATAGGGAGAAATGACAGAAGAATAGTGGTCATATGACCACTGTCAGGAGAGAGAGAGAAGCAAGAGATTTTGAAGAAGGACCTTTTGGTCCATTCTTTTATCCACCCACCCCTACAACATGGTGGAATGAAAGTAAACACTCTGTGTGCTTCACAGAAACACTTGGAGAAATCAGATGAAACTAATTTAGGTATGTACTGTCATTCCATGAGTCTAGAAAATCTTGGGCTATCGTAAGCAGAAAGTTCAAAAAAAGTTCAGGAATGGAGATAAAATTCCTGCATGCAGCTTGGAAAAAAAAAAAAAAATAAAGACTTTGGTGAGAGTCCATTTCTGGGGAATCACCAAATTATTTGCATGGTTTTTGTCATATTGTAAGTGGCGATACTTCTTCCAAGTCATAATATTTGCTGGTGTTATCTGAAGGCATTTTAATTCAAACGTGGCATTTTTTCCCTTGCAGACTTATGAAATATTTATGGGGTTATACCTGTATCTTTCTGTGATACAGGGATTTAAGAACAGGTTGGCAGATGTATGTCCTACATTGTCCAGTGAAAGGTCAGTGTCAAATGAAATGAATCTCTTTTAAGCCAACTGTTTCCCTACAACCAGAAATAAAAACGAAATACATTTTCACCTGTTAAAGAAATGCTGCTAAACCACTGTTTGCCAGTGTAATTTCCTCTGAAAATTACAATGATCAAGGAATAAATTTTTTTATTTAAATCTGGTTTCTTACCATGACTACGGAGTTTTCCATAGAGTAAGATTTAACATCACAGGCTGAAAAAAACAAAAAATTATTTACTTTTATTTGTTGTCATGCAACAATTTTGAAATCTTCCCAAGACTTAAACTTCAATTTTCCTGTGCAGTTCAATCCTGTGAAGTTCAGTTACTTTAACTACTATATTTTAATCTTTACATTTGCAAATATGGAGATATGACTGCATAGATGAGTTTCCTTGGTCTGTGGAAAGTAATCTGGAAACAAAAATTGTGTGAAATTTTCACAGTCATGTTGTTCTTATTAACTATTTTATAGCTGATAATTTCTGTCAAATAATAATAATTTTAAAAACCTCAAACCAAAACAATAAACAACAACCAGTTCTCTGGCCATTCTGGTTATTTACAGCTCTAGAGAAAAGTAGGGACTTATTTCTAAGCTGTAAGCAGACTTCATAATTGCTTGGGTTTTTTCTGTGGCTTTTGGGACCCTATTCCCTTTTTGGGAGGAGTGAATTACTACTGTTTTATTCATCCATGACAGAAATAGGAAAAAAAAAAAAAAGATGCTACAAGGCAAATCTATTTTCAGTAAAAGATAAATTTAGATTGTGGAAGGAGAAAGCATTTATTTCTTTAAAGACGTTGTGATCTGTTGACTTTCTTCTAATTGTGTGTGAGAAATAAGAAAAAACACCTTTTTTTTTTTCCTCCTTTCCACTCATCAGCCAGTAGAGGGAAAGTATAAAGATACTCTTATTGCAAAACTTTCTGATTCACTTTCTGGGACAATGAGAGACATATTCCAGAGGAAAGAATATTCTTTGGCTTCTGTAAGGGTCAAACAAGTAAGGGTCAAACAATAATTTAGGTATTACTATCTGGACAGGCAGAATATCATGACGAGTAGTGCAGTAGGGATTTGTCCCGGTTTGGAGACAAATTCGGAGGAACATCCGAATTTGAATTGTTCTCTGATAGAAGGCAGGTTACAGCTGCCCCTCCCCCACCAGGTTCGGGAAAGAAATATTTCCTCGGAGGAAAGTGAAAGGGGAATAGAAACTATTTATTTAACAAACACACAGGAAAAGAACAACAATGCCAAATAATGAAATCTCTCGCTGGGGAGAGGAAACCTGGGAAGATTCCAGAGTCCTTCCTTGGGTGTGGTCTCTCTCTCTCTCCTCTTCGGAGTGGGGTCGGCCCGGGCCCACCACCGGGGCCTTGGTGGAAAGCCCTCCCGACGTGTTCTGACGTTGCCGAAACAGTCCAGAAGAGAAGAAGGAGGGAAAAAAAAACCCAAAAAAATCGGAGTCCCAGAATAGAGTTCAACTCTCCGTCTCTCTCTCTCTGAAGAAACAGAGCCGAAAAAAAACTGGCTGAAGAAACAAGAAGGGTGCTTCCTCTGCCCCGCTGCAGCAGCAGCTATCTCCCTGCAGCTGCCAAGTGCAGGAAAAAAAAGTAGTGGCCTTGAAACACCACAGAACTGTTTTGAAAAAGTTTGTCTGGCTTTTCCTTTCTTCTTTCTCTCCCCTCTCGGGCTCAGCCCAAAGGCACAAAATTCATGCCTGGACGATATGGGATACAACATCATAAAGTCACCCCAAGACAGGATCCTACCAAAATGGTTTACAAAGAAAGAGAGTAGATTTTATTACTTCTGTCCATCAGACTAATACCAGCCCTTGCATAATCTTGCTAAGATATGAGGTGAGAAGCTACAACCTAGTGAGGAGGCAAGATATCATATTTTTCTATTTTTGTCTGGAGTAGAGTTAACTTTCTTCACAGAAGCTAGTGTGGCACTGTGTTTTGAATTTGTGCTAGAAACAGCATTGATAGCACAGGGGTGTTTTATTCGTTTCTGAGCAGTGCTTACACAGAGCAACCTTCTCCTCACCCCACCCCACCCCTGAGCAGGCATTGGGAGGCAATATAGCTGAGTGACAACCCCAAGTGACCAAAGGGATATCCCACACCATATGGCATTATGCTCAGCATATAAAGCTGGGGGAAGGAGGACGAAGGGGGCATGTTTGGAATGATGGCTTCCTGAGTCCCTGTTACATGTAATAGAGCCTGGCTTTCCTGGAGATCACAAAATCGCTGAGTTCAAACGCACCCAGAAGGACCCTTGAGTCCAACCCCCAGCCCTGCACATCGCCATGAGTCACACCATGTGCCTGAGAGCATTGTCCAAACACTTCCTGAACTCTGTCAGGCTTGGTGCTCTGACCACTTCCCTGGGGAGCCTGTTCCAGTGCCCAGCCACCCTCTGGGTGAAGAACCTTTGTCTAATATCCAATCTAAACCTCCCCTGACACAACTTCAGACCATTCCCTCAGGTCATGGGACACCACAGAGAAGAGAAGGAACTGCCCCTCCTCTTCCCCTCACAAGGCAGTTGCAGGCTGCAATGAGATGGTTGAAGTCCTGCCTGCCCATGGAAAGTGGTGAATGAATTCCTTGTTTTGCCCTGTTTGTGTACATGGCTGTTACTTTATCCATTGCACTATCTCTTTCTCAATCTATGAGTTTTCTCACTTTTACTCTTCTAATTTGTTCACTCATCCCACCAGGGGTGATGAGTGAGAGGCTGGGTGGTGCTTGGTTGCCAGCTGGGGTTAAACCATAACACGTAAATACTGTACACCACTGGAATTTCTTAAATGCTCTTACTGGCTTCCATCCTCATTTAACTACTCAGTGTGTGCTCTCAGTTGGACAGCAACTTTACAACTTTAAAGTCAAGTGGAGCTCACACTAGGCAAAAAACACTGTGGTTTCAAAGACAAATCAAGAGTCTATGGAAATATAGTCACAGTTGTTAAAAATCATGACACCGATTATCATGTTTCAATTTTAGTTCTCATTTCAGCTTGGTTGAAAAGTCTATGTATTCTTTCAACATAAGCTGTTTTAGGACATAAACTTGTTACCTTCCTACAAGGGCAACAACTTGTCAGGAAGCAGTTATGCAGTGCACAGTACTACTTTGAAAGAGTAAAGGCAGAAATAAAAGGGATTGAATTCTTCCACTGGAGACACTGTTATTTATTTTTCATGTTCAAATCACATCACTTCCATTGGAATTATAAGAAAGATTATCTAGGCATGACTACTTGAGACATACAAGTAAATCTGGCCATATACCTATTAATCCATCGTCAGTCTGAAATCATATTCTGAAAGCATTTGGTATACTGTACACAAGGCACATTTTTGTTGTGCTGGCATATGGGAGTTCTGAGGGACTCTATGCTTTTTACCAGGAAAAGGAAATTCTTACATTCATTATAGCAGTGCAGCTTTTTTCTCGTCTACTGCAGAAGTATCTGCTCTGGCTGGAAAAAGAAAATCAGCAGTGTTCATTTTCCATCTTTGTAAACAGAGAGTTTTGGGACATTTATGAAACAGAAGTGCTTCAACACTTTTAAAACACTGTTTGATGTTACTTCATTAGCATTCATTAACATGGAGCTCATGAGATCAAACCATGTTGGAGCTATATCTCTGCTGCTTTCTACTTCCAGTATGGTCATTTTGTATAATGTAGATGGATATTAAAGCAATGTCAAAATGTTGCCTATCACAGAGGATAAAGAAAGGAGGTCAGAAGCAGAAATAAAATAACAAGAAAGAGGAATGAGTAATAAAAAAGAGGCTAAATATCTGCTAAAAAATTCCAAGGAACCCACTTATTTTTGGTTGGATTTTTTTCTGGAAAAAAAATGCCTAATTTTGCTTTAAGCACAAACTTTATATTCCAGTGAACTGGGTGTCAGAAGGGAGAAAAAAAGTGGAAAGCCAACATATATTTCCAAAAGCTCTCCTCCAGATCTTCCCGCAAATATATAGAACAAAACTTAATTATCAATGTGCACAAAATGATGGCCATAGGGGTGATTTTCTACCAAGCTGAGATACACTGACCATTTTTGTCTTAACCCTGAAGCTTAATCTTGTAATGTACTTGCTGTTGTACTCCAATACACATTATGAGAGATTCCCCAACAAATATTCTGGGCACACTGGGAACTGGGAATATACTAATATACTGGTCTAATGGGAGGCGCCCCTGCCCATGGCAGGGCAGGCTGGGACTAGATAACCCTTGAGGTCCATTCTAACCTCTTAAAATTCTATGATACTACAATTGTCATCATTCTCTAACAGTTTTTTGCCCTTTGATACCTCTGTTTTCTTCTGTGACTCCTGGCTGGCATCTAGACTGCAACACCTCAGTTTGGTCCTTCACATTTTTCATGCTTGATGAGACCTGTAGCACCATCTAGCAGAAAAAGAACATGGAAAAAGCAATCCTGGAATCTTTTTTGTTGTTGCTGTTGTTTGTATAATTACAATGATGATAAGAAATATGGACAAAAAAGGTACCTTAATGCCCTGCAGTTAGGACCTTCTTCTTGGAAAGCGTGACCTTTAGTTTCTAATTCTTTGCATTAGTGGAGGATGAGGAACATATTTTAATCTACACAAAGACTGGGCCTCTTTAGGTGTTTCCCTCCTGCCTCTAAGTCATAGCTTGTTAAATACTTCACACTTCAGGCTGGGGAAAATCTGTATCTTTTGAGGTAGAATTGAGACACCTAGGAAGCTTATCAGAATGCCTAGACTTAGATTTCTGATGTTCAGATAATCAAATGGTAAGTAAGGTGAAATAGGGTCTTAGATTTTACATTGCATCGATCTAGGCAGGCTTACTAAAATTTTAAATATTGTAGATTCTTGCTGTGACAACCAACCTGACAAAAAGCATATAAAATACTATTTCTATATAATAAAAGAAATTATTTTCAGGGAAAAAAATCAGACATTGGGAAACAATTTTAGGCACTTCATAAATATTTCAGGAAAAAAAGAGGAAGGGTTAGGAGACTGTAAATATTACTTTTTTTTCCCAGGTTTAAACTTCAGTTATTCAAAATGCCATATTCTGATCTTTTAGATATTATAACATCTAAAACCCAGTTGATTTCAGTAAGGATGTTCAGCATCTCCCAGAACTGCCTTAAACCAAGCAGGATGGGGCATAAAAGTATTTTTAACTCATACTCTTTAAATTCCTGCATCCTCTGACAGAAAGCCTAGATTTAGAAATAAAACATTAATCAATTAATTGGCTGTTTCAGTGTCTGAATTAGGATCCCGATACTGGGAAATAGGAAATTTGAGAAAGGCAAATGTATGCCACTTATTTGTTTAACAACACAGAAAAACATGATTATTTAATATGCACAGTGTAGAATCTGACAAACAAGAATTACTGTGCATCTTATGGAATCATGTTCATAGCACATACTTTTTCTTCACCTGTTGTCTTCACCTTCTGCTTAATGTCCTTAGCCATGACAGCAAATTTACTCATGGTTTAAATTTGAAATCATATTACAGGAAATAGACATCTTTGCTTGTTAATACTAGTTTAGAACAAATTAACTTTTCCTTACTTTTCAAACATCAAACATGCTGGTGCTTGAAACATAGTTCAGCCCTTCTTTCACCTAATCTTTTATGCTTGCCTTCTAGAAGCTCATTTCAATTAGAGAAGAACAACTGTTTTCTCTGGAGAATATTATCTATATCCAACAATAGGAATTCTATACTGGTGACCAAAATGTCCCTGAAATTAGACTGCCAGGACTAGCTACAATTTTTCACAGTTATAATTAATGAATCAAATTAAGTACTTTGTTTCTGAGATATTAATTGTATACATCCAGCTCATACACTCTGAAGGTTATCTTTTATTTCCTAACAGAATTTCAATACTTATTCATGGATTATAGGTCCTTCCAACTATACTGGTTCAAAAACAAAATCTTAAAATCACATATATTTTTGGGTAATACTAGGTAAAGATAAGGAAATATTACCTGAAACCCCAAACGGTCCAAAGAGAGAACAAGAGGATAAAGTTTTGTCTTTTTTTTTCTTCACACACAAATTATGTCCAAAAGTTGCTTACCTGTAAGTTAATTATTCTTCCACAACAAAAGCACTTTCAGTTGTCAATGGACCTTAAAAAAGAAACGGAACACTAACCCATCCAATCACTACATATATGGGGAGGCCGGTGGGCCTCTGGAACAATAGGCTCACGTGCTCCCTCAGAGGATTCGGCCAGGAGAGAAGCTCCTAGAATAGGGAGACGAAAAGAGGCTTCTCCCAGGATACCTTGTTGCATTATATTAATGTACCCCAGTTCTGTTTCCCTGGTTGGCCCGTTGGCCTTCCGGCCCCTTTCTACCCTATATGTCCTTAATCTGGAATGTTCTCCCTTCTTTCCTCTCCCATTGGCCCCGGCATCTCAGCCACTCCCCTGTTGTTTCCCCACGGGCTCCTGCCCCCTGGCCCCGCCTGTGTACCGCCCTCACACCCTCAGACCATTGGCCCTGATGCTCTCTCCGCCCCTGCCTTCCCCGTGCAAAACCCCTGGACCCTCCCTCATTCCTGGTTCTTCGTCTGTGGACCCCTTGGCTTGTGTGGCTGCAATAAAGCTCCCTGTGGAACTCCACAGGAGGACCCTTCCCGTGTCTCTTTGCCAGCGGCTTTTACAATAGCAGCTCTCTGGCGCAAGTGTGTGAGTGTGTGTGTGTATGTGGCACAGCCGAGCGACTCCCATATCCAGAGATGCTTTCAGGGAGGTTACGGCATCTTCTCCACCTCCGCCTGCGGCAACACATATAGATACACATTTATAAATGAATAGGTACCAAAGAGTCACAGGAAATAGTCCTTGTCAGAAATGTTGTCCTCAAACTCTGGTGGGGTCACAGTGTGTTCTTCTCCCCCGTTAATCTGTGTATGTGTTATGCCATCATGATTGTTCTGATTTCAGTGGTTTCTTTTTGTTGTTGTATTTTGTTTGTCTGGTGGTTTAGTTGGGTTTTTTGGTGGTTTGTTAGATTTAGTTGTTTTATTGTTTTTTAGTTTTTTTCTGTATGTATGCATGTTTAATGAGCAAATGTAAACACAGATGAGCTTTCAGTCTATTTATTGCCTGGTACCACCTGTCTCTAAAGACAAGGTAATGAAAAAGGCCATGCAGGACTCTAGTCAGAGCAGTCTTGAAGCAGCAAAATGTTCATTTTATCACTTCATTAATATGTAGAAACTTACGAAGTTAGAAAACTTATACAACTCCAAGCTCTGTCATTCAAAGAAATGCCTGCGGGTTTAAGAAGGCCCATTTCATAATGGCTCACAAGTAGTACAGAAATTGTCCAAATGCCATTGAAGAGCAGGGAACCTGAAATGACTCACACATTTACTGGAGGAACGTGACAGCACATAAAGAAAATGTGCTCTTCTTGTTCACCTAGTGATGACTTAGTCTTATCCTCAGTGCTTTCGTAATGCAAAACCATTGTGTGCTGGAATCAGGTTGAACTGATACAGCAAAGGACTACATCTAAAAGCACATTTCAGGTTTATTTCTGGAGTCAGTCAGAGATACTGTAATTCATAAACCAAGGCTTGGATTCTTGTCTGAACATGCATGATACCTCTACTGATTTTTTAATCCTATGGAAGATAAGTGTTGAGATAAAGAACAGTAAAATCAAATGCTACTCCTTTGGAATTAAGGAATCAAAGTGCGAAGGATATGAGTAAGCCTTCAAGAACATCGCTCCTTTATCTTAGCTATACAGAGCAGGTTTAGAAACAGCAAACGTGGTAAATGACTTCAAAAGTAGATAACAGGGAAAGGCAGACATAATCAAGCCTTGAGCTAAGCCCCACAAAACATCTTATTTCACAACCAACTCATTTCACAATCAGATCTGTTAATCTAAAGTGTACTTAGGGGAGCTGAAAGCAGTGAATATAAAAATTAAAAGATGATGGGTTTCCTACTAAAATGAATAAGTCAAAAGAACTGATTATTTTGTCATAGAGCTTATTTTTGTACTTAGAGCAAATGAGTAGTCCCCTTTACTTTTCATGAATTTTTATTACTAAATTGCACTTTTAGGAGGAAATTTAGTGAATAAAAAGAAGTTCATGAGTACATGGGCTAGAGGAAGCTATTACAAACTTAAAGGAAGCGTTAAGTAAAAGGAAAAAATCAAGGAGAAGAAATGAATGCTGAGCTTACTTTCCCTTATGGAACAGAAGTGCCTATGATGGTTACTCAGAGAAGTTTTTATCCAGTTGTGTTTTGACACAAGGTCTAGATGACAAGGACAAAATTTTACTCTGGCATTTTTCACAGAATGAGTGATCAAAGCAAATCAAGGGTATTAAAAATATTCTCGAATTTGTTTTATCATTATGATTTTCACTGAAAAAAAGTGAAATTATAATGGGCTGAGAATATAGTTTTCTCTTCAGTTTTAAATAAATTGGACCTCAAATAATTAGACTAGGATGTGAGGATTCTTTCTTTGATTGGAGCTGTTGAGTCTGCAGAAGAGAAGAACAAGAGAAGAACTTTCTTGTCTAAACGGTTTTACTACAATGCACTGAACACTTAAATGCATTAATTTTACCTGGCTTTCATAGGAAAATGAAGTTTTACCATGTTATCTGGTAGTGCCTGTAAATACCTTCTATTTTTCACTTTTTATATTTACATGTTCAAAGAAAATTAATAAAAAAATTTCTATTTTTCTGAAATGGAATAGCTAATGAAGACTTATAATTTTCATTGTGCAGATTCAGCAGACAGATGATTTTCCAGATAAGGAGAACCTGCAGAAATTATTCTTGCTTTCAGAAAATAACATCAATTTGAAATGGCAAATTTGCCGCTGAAGGATATTTTTCACCAGGCTCTTAAAACATATAATTTCAGAACATGAAAAGTAAATTGCTATCTATTAATTTAATGAAAAATATAGAAGCTGTAGGCATATACATTACTCTGTTTTGTTGGACTTTGTTTCTAATTCTTTAAAGTAGATTTTACTGCTCTGTAATATTCATGGTACATTTAATGGGAGTAACACATCTGTATACCTGACAATGAATCAGTCTCTTAATGTTTCCAGCTATCTCCTGCATGGTAAACTCGTTATTTTCACAAGACCAGAGAACAATTATTTCATCAGGTACTGGAATTAAGAATATGTAATTAGCTTGGCAGTTGTGGCACAGAGATTAAGTTGTTGTGCTTCATTAATTAATAATAAAATAAAGTGCCAGCTATAACAAAACTAGACTTATAGTACTGATGTTCACGGCATCAGGACATTCCTCTTTGGTCATTGCAGAATTTCTCTGAAGGTGGCTTCAGGATAGCTGTGTACAAGTGGAGTGAATTAATTTTTCTTGTGAAATTCAGTGATGTAGGATGTTTAAAATAAACCCTGAAGAGTTTAGAGACTTGAAGGATATTTTCTAGCAGAAAAATGAATACATTCCTTTGTTCAAAAACTCATGCTAAAAATTGATTGCACTGATATTCAACCTCTCATCAGCTGTCAGGCAGATGGATTAAGTTTTGGGCTGGGCTGGTTAACTCTTCATGCATTAGAAGTTGTTGTCTTAATACACATAGCCATAAACGGTAGCAGGGTAGGTGGAGGAGGTTTTGGTAATGATTTCCAAGTAGTGCCTGGTTATTCAAAGCAGAGTTCATCACACGGTGATTTTCCTTTTCTTCTGCAGGTGAAGATTGCTGTTACCATCACACATGAGAGTAATTTGATTTCACTAAGAGCAAACAAATCAAAGCTTATCAGCCTAATCAATGTAGCCTCCCACTGAAGTTTCTAGGTGCATATCACATTTAGACTCACAACAAGCAATTGTCTCATTCTGAATGCTGGAAATTAAATCCCATAACTGAACAGAAATAGCATACCAATTCTTGCTAAATCAAATTTAGCCATGAGATTAGGTCATATTTTACCTTCTTATCCACAGGGTTGTAGAAAAGGTAGAGAAGTACCTGCTGGGTACTCTCCAGATTTATGTATAATAAGACATCCTTCTTTATTGCATGGCAAGTCATATTCTATGTCATACAAAAATAATTAACAGTTCTTCTGAGACATAAGTCAGAGAAAGTTACGAATATTGACTTTAGGAATTATGCATTTAGCCCAGCTGTCTGTATAGAGCTGTTTTGAGGACACTGCAGACTGAGAGGCCTGTTTTGTGTTCATTACTCTTGAACACTGAAAGCTGGAAGGGCAGTTCCTTACCTTTCAAGGCAATCAGTATTATCTATCAGAACTTCACCAACAGTTTTGATTTATGGGTTAGTAATTCTTCTGTTGTGAAGTAGATGGCTTAGATTATCCTAAGCTAACATTAACCTTAATGTAAAGAAAAAATATAATTTCCCTCCAAATTCGAATTATCTTCTTCATATGCTAAATTTGCCACTCATTATTGAAGAAATATCTATGGAGATTAATGAATAACATTACAGACACTGTGGGGAATGTTTCAATTCTCTACAAAGAACCTATAGTTTTTTTGCCTTTCACTAATATTCCTCTGAATAAGAATTCTTATTCTCACATTCACATTTTTAATTTGAGTAGAAAAGCCAAACAGCTTAATGTGAACAAAAAGGGTGAACGTTTAGTTTACTATTTTCAATAGAGAATGTATTAAATATTGAAATAATTTTGAAAGGAAGAATTGCTGAAATACTGTCAGGAACTTAATCCTTAATTAATTCTGCATTTGCATGTGTTTAAGTTATGTTTCAGTTAGAAGCATGCAGTATATGTAATTTTTATTATTTTTATTATTACTTTAATTTTTATTTTTATTTTTATTTTTATTTTTGTTTGTTTTTATTTTTATTATTCAAGAGAGCACATGAAGTTCTAAGTTAACAATCTGTGGGGTTGGGAAAATATATAAGACAGTGATGGAAATATATTTGTGTTCTCATAGAGTAATAAATTATCTGTCATCATTAATAGCCACAGGAAAGGGATGGCAACTCAAGCAGAATAAATAAGAAAAGAGCATGACAGCCTGTCATTGCCTAATGAAGCTGAGACATTAAAGGTATTCAATCATAGCATTTTACTTGTACACCTGGATTCTCTTTATTAAAAAGGCGTTTACCTAACGATGCATAGCAAGGTATTTTCAGTAAATGAAGATGGTTTTCCTGATGAAAAGTGGATTGCAAAGGATCAAGAGAGAAATAATGCTGTATTACAGTGCTGCAAGGCCCAGACCGTGAGTGCTAGTCTTGCTAGTTTTTGTGCACACATTCAGCTTTGTGCATATGAGTAGCTCAGTTGTATTTTACAAATGACTATTCATGCACATAGAATTACTGGTAAATTCAAAATATATGAGAGTAAATTTTGGATGAAGGGGATCAATCCATATAGGTTTAAAAACCTGGTGAATATATTTCTAAGGTACTCTTCCATGGACAGAAATTTTTTGTCTTCAGTGAAAGCTCTTTCACATGGTTCAGAAGGATTCTGTTCTAGATAGAAATAAAGTCAAATAAATTAGGAATAGCCAATGGATTTTCCATAAGTAAGAAAGGAGAGAAATTAATATCATGAATGATTCACTGCAAATTACTCACTCAGCTCAACCACGCTCAAGGAAATTGATAGTCAAAATAATTGATTATAATTCTATTAATTTTTTCTTGCTTATTCACTGTGAGAAAAATATATACCCTAGAGTAGTGCTGTTCAGAATATCTTTATTTAGATGCAGCAGAAAATTCTGGTATCATGTTCTCCTTAGGGGAAAATAAAGCAATCTGACAAGTAACAATAATAGGATTTTTCTGATGCTTGCACATGCATCATGCTGAAAGGGGTAAGGAAATTCATCTTAAGTTTTAAAAGGAACTTGTATTTGAAGAAAAAAAAATTTGGAAATCCTGAATATAAACCATCTTTGGTTTCTTGTTTGTGTGTTTGTAATTTAATACATAGATGAAAAATAATGATTTTGTAAGTCTTAAAAATTTTCTTAAACTGCACTTCTTTTTTTTGAGTTTTTTTACCTGGAAATAGAGTACAAGTGTGTCTAAAATTGATAGTGATTGCAGAATAAAGAAAGATGTAAAAGTAATCTTGCCATTGCATGTTTTCTGCCTATCTATGAAAAGGGTCAATGAAATGTTCAGAAGAAATTTTCTAAATTCTATATAAAATTATTTGTTTGCACATTCAAGGTCAAAAGATCATGGTACAGCATCATCCTTTGTCCTATTTGGCTATGACATCTTCGTTTTGACTTGTTTTAGGTTTTGGAACTCTGTAGCTTCTCATGTCTCTGGGCTTGGTTTGTCATTTTATCAGCAAGAGACAGATAAATCCTTGCCACAAAACTTATTTCCTTCCAGAAAAAGGTTGATGAGAAAAAAGAAAAAAAAAAAAGCAAATAAGAAAAAATTAACACTTTCAGCTCCCCTTTCCCCCCACAAAAAAAGTACTTGGCATAGCAATGAGACAAATAGTATGCTAATATCACCTTAATTTGAAAGTGTGTTTTGCTAATAAAGAATTTTAAAACAAGTATCAAGCAGTTTGAGTTTAGACAAAAATAAAATACACACAGTTTTGTTTTAATCATACATTGCTGATGGAGATGAGATGAAATATTTTGTTGTACTTTTAGCCTCTACATTAGCGTATATGGCATCAGTAATAAGGTTGTCATTTTTCTCAAGCCTCTTCTTTTTCATAGGAAAACATTCTTGATGAGTTCTGCCAAATTTTATTAATTTCAGCAATTATTGAAGGTAGGTCAAGCTGTTGCTTTCAACCCTACTAAGACCTCGATGATACTGTAATATGTTAACAAAAAAAAGTTATCAGTAAAGTAAATACCGGATGTGGGAAATTTTAGAGGATCTATGTATTAACCAGGTGGATTGCTAATAGAAACTCAGGTTACTGGCAATTGGCCTTACTCAGAATACTGGTGAGATGAGAGAAATATCTCATTCTGTCCTGAATACCCTGCAGAGTTAGCTCCCCTTGCCAGTGGTAGCTTATGATGCCTGCTACATCAACTAAGTATATTTACATGAAACACTCTTCTAACCCAAACCTTCTGAAAATATAAATATCAGCATAATCTAGCAGGCAATACTTATATAAAAATCTTCATGCATGTTAAATGTTCAGTTCCTGAACCCAGTAGAGTCTAAGCTACTAAATAGAATGTACACTGCTTAGTTCGAAGTACAGTATAATTTGCAGCGCTGGAATACATAGGTATTTATTTCTTCAAAATGACTAGTAAAGTTTGGGGAAAAGGTACTTCCAAACTGAAAAAAAAATTAAAATTTATTTGAAGAACAAAAATGTATGCCTTTGCTACTTTTTGGGTTGTTCTCCTGGAAAATTTGCCTTATAATATCTACTAGGCTCTTAATTTGGAGTAATAATTTTACTTCTCAAGTGTGTCTTTTTGCCCCATTGTGATATGATGAAAGAGTCCTAACAATTTCATCACATTTAGTATGATATATATATTCCCAATAATGAATATATTGCATTTGTGACCCCAGAATATCCATATCAATTAGTTAATGTATAAGCCAAAATTCTTTATTATGTTCAGAAGTAGGTTGTTTAAGAAGGTAGCTGTAAGGAAAAGAAAAACCTTATTAAATAAGATTATTAAACAGGAAATTCAATCAATTAATACAGAATTATACTTGATTTTCTACTAATACTGCTATTTCTACTTTTACTAATGGGTGAAACTAGTATGATTTTGGAAATGAGTTATCAGTTATGAGTTGCTGAGGTTCTTTTTATATTGGTTTAATTCTGCATATACTGCCCCAATTTTGGAAGTCTTTCTGGGCAAAATGATTTCATTTCATATTACCTATTTTGTATACAAACAACTCCTCATTCATCTATGGATTCCACAATTCAAGAAAAGTATCTGACATTCTAAAAGGCCAATAAAATTGCTAGAGTGCTTGACAAGGAGAAGCTGAGAGAGCTGAGACTGTTCAGCCCTAAAAAAAACCATAGTGAAGGCAAGACTTTACTTCTGTCTACAATGACCTGACAGGAAATTGTAGCAGAGATGGAGGCATATGCTCTTGGAGTGCACATGAAAGGACAATAGATAGCAGATGTTGAAACGACAGAAATTTTAAATGGATAGTAAAACAGAGAGGATTATCAAATAATGGAACCAGTTCACCAGAGAGGCTGTGGAATCTGCATCATTTACCATCATAAAAACCTGTATAAGACCCCGAGCAGCCTGATGTAAAATGACCAGATTTTGAGAAGAGACTTGGACCGGCTGACATTTAGAATAACCTCCAGCCTAGATTATTTTTGTGAGTCTATTTTATAATTCCATGAAATAAAGAAAAAGCAAGTTTAATACTACTATTCTTATATTTATCGTTCAGAAAATGATCTAACAAAAGAAAAGGAAATTATTCATTCAGGCAGGAATGTATACAAATATTTCTTCTGCTGTTTGTCTATTCTATTTCTTCTGCATAAAGTTCAAAGAGACATTCAAAGAGACAAAGAGTGGAGCTGCTTTCTTTGTATTTTGCTCCAATATTTATAAACTTTTATGTGCTTGGGCACTGAATACATCATGTTTGTACTCAATCAAGTAAAGATCTCAGAAGGAACAAGGACAATCTCTTCATTTGCCTACACTGCTCTGGCTCCCAGATGCCCTTTAGCATGATATTTAAAGGCTATCGTTATTTCCTGTTTCAGCACAATTAATCCTCACTTTCTATCCAGCCTGTTCTATCTTCCTCTTATCTTCTTTTATATTTCAACCTTTTCCGCTGTTCATCCTAGCTAAGGGCTCTTCCTCTTCTCAGTTTTATCATTCCTTGATATTAAAGTAGTTCTGTAGTGGCATTATTTCATGTTCATGTAGTGACTTTTTCTTCATTTCCTACAGCTTAGTTACGTTTTATTATCCTTTATTACAGCTTGTATGATCTCATCCAGTTCTAACTACTACAGAGATTTGGTGTATATCTGCATTTGTTTTTTATTTAAATTTACTAATGATTTTTTCAAGTAGACTGTGAAGATCTATACGCTTCTGCTTTACCTTAGTGCAGATTTTTATCTGATGTTCTTTGCAAGTATTTATTGTCTTTATAATACAACAAACTGATGTTGATGCCATATTGTGTTTAAGACTAAATAGAAATTTGGTACAATTATTGCAGTTGAATGTATGCCTGCTACATTTACTGGAGAATACTTGGTGTTCCTCACAGTCCTTGTAAAGCAGAAAGAAATAAGGTAAGAATAAACAGCTTTAACAGCAGACTCACTACCAGAGGTGTTTTTATTACAAAAAGAGTAGAAGTTTGTCTTAGATAATGCAGTAAAAAACGACAACAACAAAAAACAGCATCAAGAGAAAAGGCAACTTTATGAAAGATGCAATAAACAATGTGTAATAATAATGAATCATTGTGTCTCAGTAAGATATCCCTATTGTGACAATAGATACATCCCACTGTAGTGGCTGCCAAAGACAAGTTCAATTAGATAAATTATCAGCTGTTTTGGAAACGGTTTTCTCAAGCTTGTAGTAATAAAAACATACCTATTTTTAGGTTTGTTTGCATACAGTTTTAGGCAGTTTATCAAAGGATAAGAGTAGAAGTATTGAAAAAGAGTGCTTTGATATTTACATATACTTTTCCATTTGTATTTAGGAACATTTCTTGGAATTTTAAAATATAAACTAGATAATCATACAGAATACTGAAGCTAATTCTTCTATTTTACCATTTTTTCAGGTTCCAAGTGTGATGTCATCCAGGAAAAAATTTTGGAAGATTCAGTTCAGACTGGAAGTCAGGATAATTATGGAGAGGAGCTGTAAAATATATGTTACATTTGTTGTAAAACAGAACCATAATTAATGTTTGAGGAATGAAAGAATTTGTTACAGGATGAAATGAGCAGTCATACAGTACAGACTTAGGAACATTTGGATCACATATTCTTTCAAATACCCTTTAGAACTGTGTATAGCCAAATTTCTTGCTACTCAGTCATCTGATATGCAGATGTGATTAGAAGTGTATATTAAACTAATCATAACTAAGAATTTAGATTTCAAAGTGTCTCTATTCTCGCAGAAGCAAACTGGTAAAGTTATATTGAAGATGGTGTCTATGATGAAATTGCTTCTGAAGAAGACACATGAGAATTTTTTTAAATATACCATTAAAAACTCCTCTGTGCCCTTAAACCAAAAGGTTGTTCACCTGAGCTATCAGCTTTATAAAGATGTTTCACCACAAAGATTTACCTTTTCTCAGTATTTGATGAGGAGGGCTGATGGGTCTCAGCAGAGGTTACTGTGCTGAGCGATTTGCATGTCACAAGCTCTCATCTCAACATGGAAATCAAGTCCATTTTTCACTGTCATTCTTTCCACTTTGTGCTCTAACCCTCTGAAAGCATCTTCCCCAGTGAAACTCATACCAGCCACTCACACTGTAATTATCTGAGCAGCCAAGGGCCCAGTGATTTATTGGCTTTATTCTAGCTGGGATAAAATGTAAATCTGGATAATAGCTGTCATTTTCAGGTTCAGAGCTGGGAATGTGAGATAGAGATTGATTTTTAACTGTCCATTTCCTTAGCTCAGAACATTATGCAGTGTTTCATTTTGGCTTGTGCTGAATGTCTGTCACTGCAGACACAACAACATCTGACCACATCAGGGTGTCTTAGCCCTTTTAAATTGCTTTGTTCTGGCACCTCCTTGAAATTCTCCATCAAAATTATTTTTTATTTGGGACTGAATATTCTCCAGACTAGATAATATTTAGTAGATTGTGGGGTTTTCTCTTTTTTTTTTCTTTGCCTCTCTGTCCCTGCCACCCATGGCACTGAAAATTTGCACAGTCAACTTGTAGATTATAGCATTGGTCCATTAAGTTATTATCCAAGAGAAGTAGAAAGTTGAGGAATATTAACACAGCTGTTGATGTCTTCATATCAATATTTTTTTTATGTTTGTGCTGGTTTATACATGGTAATCTGCTCGGTACGTGGTGAAAATGCTTTTCCAGGTTTACTACGTATTAAACAGATTTCATAATGCCATACTGGTTTATTCTATATTTGAACTGCCAATATTGAATATAGATAAATATAGTTTGATATGGTTTCTCTGCAGTAGTGTATTATTCAAATTGGATTCTACATTAATGGTTGGTAACATGGAAGAAGGACGCTTTTAATGCTTATATGTTATATTGATATCACTATCCTTCCTACATAAGATGTGTTAGCTAATGTACTCTATCATTTTTTTTTCTCTGAAGCAAAATTTGCCAGAAAGTAGTAACAAGGCCTCTTCATAAAGACAGATCTATGATCAGTAAAACAAATATTTCTGAAATGCCATAGAAAATATTCAGTGCTCAAAGGATTACTCTTATCCTCATAGTTTTTATGAAAGTGAAAGAAGCTACAGAAATAGACTAAAGCTGAAAACAAACATGCATTTGTGTGAATCATTAATGCAGAAAGTAGATTTTGAAAAATGAGCTTCAGTGAATGAAAACATAAAAAAATCTTTTTACAGATAATAGAAATTTTCTCTTTTCTTTCCTAAGTATTTTAAATTAAATGTAATCTTTACATAATAATGTGATATTTGGCCATGTTTTGCATACAAAGTGTATTACATACTTAGTAGAATGTATTCTGTAATTGACAAGAAGATTGTTTTTCCATAATTAAATTTTCCTAGTCTCCACTGGGATATGCATACACACATGAACAGTCAAAATCTATAAAATCCTCCTTCCTTTAAACATAGCCATCCTATTTCTACCGATCTCCATTTTGCATTATGCAGTGAACATAACTGTACCTGACAAGAAGTCTGTGCAGTCAGTAGTATTCTAGTTGTTACCACTTCTTTGATGAAAATGTACATGTTTAAAATAAGAATGATACTTCTTCAGACTTGCAAAATGGGAATATATTTTACATAGAAGCACATCAGCTCTCTTATTAAAAGAAGAATTCTTTTAGTTTATTTTCCAAATATTTTTTTTTTCTTTTTAAATTAATTAAAGTCCATTCATGTTCTGGTTTGAAATATGGTCTGGCAACAAACTGTTCAAATGCAGTAACTACATTATTTTATTCTCCATTTACTGCTAGAAACAACTGAATTGCTAGTTACTAGGGGAATTGCTATTGTTTTAATTTGATGCCATGATTATACAGAATCATGATTTGGACATTAGTAGAAGTTAGATTATCAGAAATTCTTTACCATTTAGTAGTGTGGGCCTAGGTATGTCACAGTGACAGTCTGTTGTTGTTCATACACACATTGAGTTTCTCCTGGATGCATCTGTACTTGGTAAATTTTTGTTTTAGGTGAAGTGATGCTAGAGCTCACTGCAGTTAACAGTACTTGTTTTTACAGTAGTCCATCATTTCACTAGCACTAAGGATGTTCTGCTGGCTGACATTTTATGTTGTTTACCACTCTGCATAGTATTTGAAAGAAAGTGTCTTTCCCCACCAAGTACTTTTTGTTTGGGTTGTTTGTTTGTGGAAGCTCATTCTTTATAATAGAATTTAAAATCATATACTGTTAGGTTAGGGGGAGCTGATTGTTTAGCCCTTTGCAACAAAATAATTAATATTTTATATTTATTTATTTCAGTTTGTGGTACTGGCTCCACTCCTCCAAATCAGTTTCACCTTTGCAGATTGATAACAAGTTTATGTAACTTTTCTTAAAGGTAATATTTGATATTATTGAAAGGAAGATTCTTAATATTCTTGTGGAAGCTGACAATGCCATGTATGATTTCTGTGGTGAAACTAAAGAACCTTTATTTGTAGCTGTATGGACCATAGGACACAAATAGATTTTGGAAGCTGGCATCATCAGCATTTTTCCACAGCTCCAAACTGATTGTGTCTGTGGGCTGGTATGTTTTTATACTTGAACAGATTCATCCCTTTCATACATATTTTTAGCTCTCTACGTCTCTTAAGAAATACTTTTTTTTGCAGCTTGAACATTTCAATTGCAAATGTGAATAAACAGATGAGATAGAAAGACCATGAAGAAAGTATTCTGAATATAATTTTTGTGAGGATTTGCAGGTTTTCAGCCCCTTCCATTAATTTGTTAGATGTGCTACCTAATCTCAATCATACTTAACAACCTTGAGTATAATCTGCCATGGTTTTGAAGTGCTTCCTCATCATAGACACAAAATCACATGCATTTAATTTTTCCTAAGAAGAATATCTTCTTGAACAAATTGGAGCAATCTGCTTTGAGCCCTCTATCTCATTTTCATTGTTGTTTTTTTCCTTTGGTTAACAAAGCAAGATAGAAAGCTGTGCTGCCTAAAGTTCTACTCATTATGTTTAAATACTTCTTTTGCTATTCTTATATTTTATTTTTCCTCAAATGGTAAATTTAGGTTAATGAGTTAATTTCAATTTACAGTAAGTCAATAGAGATACGGGTATCTAAATTGAGTGTTTGGAGTTCTGCACTACAAAAAAAAAAAAAAAACAAAAAACTTAGGCTTTCCTAAAGTGTCTGAGGAAAGAGAACAACACAGGAAAATGGTTTGTTGCTAGTTGGATATTGACATGTGTCCTGTGCTTTTCTCTTCCTTTTGTTTTTACCAAATTGTGTATTCTAAGCTGTTAGAAATTTGAGAATACTATATATTTCAATCAGTGCTGGGTCTCTTTCAGGTGCCACATTTTACAGAGTGACTGAATGCAACATAAAACAAGCAGCCACCCCAGGAGAATCACACATTTTCCTTCCTTTCATTGCTTATAATAGAATTCTAATGAAAGAAGAAACTATAAAATATTATTTCTGTAAGCTGGCCTGCCATGAGGTAGGAAATTGTGAACATTTTGTAAGCATTAACCCAAATTTGAATCCAGCATGACAGAAGCCGTAGGTCTTTAATAGTCTTTATTTATTGCCTTGTAACATTTGCATTAACATAGACTTTCAATACTAATAGACTTTGCTGTGCCCTAATGATTTTTAGAGTCTGATTTAATAGATCATAGCTCACCGGAGCAGTTTACCTAAAGTTTCCCAAGCAAAATATTAGCAATTTCTGTATGCTTCCCTGATCAAAGTACAAATATTTTTATGACAGATAAGACAGATAGATAGACAGATAGATAGACAGATGACAGAAGTTACAGAAATGAGGATTATACCAACAAATAAATATCTTTGCCATTTCAGGATTCTGTGTTCTCTGGAGGACATAATACAGTAGCAATGAGCAAATCTAAATCATAGGAGATGATATAGGTCTGTGGGGCAACAGTGATCAGGTGTGGATACAAATCACATCTCAAAACTTAATATCTGTTCCAAATTGAAAAGAAAAAAAGAAAAACCCTCATTAAAATCAAAGCAAATAATTATTTTTGGCAGGCTTCCTTGTGTCAGGCTAAGTATTAAAGTTTTTAAATATTGCTTAAAAGGTGAAATGACATGAAAGATTTTGTTGAAGATAATGGTAAAACTCAAAGTGAATTCTGTAGGATTAGGCTGTATATGAAGAAAAATCCTGAGTGGAAAAAAGAAACAGGAATCTGAATTATCCCCTTGGTGACCTGTGTGAATGATATATTTTAGCCTGAGAAGCCAACTTAAATAGAAGTGCTGGCAAAAACTAATACACCAGATTTATTTATCTGACTGCTGCTTTCTCCAAATGGAAGCCTGACTTGCAAAATTACTTCAGTTCATGAAATGTTTAATGTAGTAATATTTCTTTTTATGATGATTTAGAATAAACTGAAATCTTACAAACCAATATTTACTCAATAAATTTTCTTGTGCTGAAATGTTTCAAGTCTATGGAACCCAATTTCATATATAGTGAGAGAGAAAAAAAGTGACATCTGTTTA
The DNA here is from genome assembly GCA_013397775.1 of Eulacestoma nigropectus. Lineage (NCBI taxonomy): Eukaryota > Metazoa > Chordata > Aves > Passeriformes > Eulacestoma > Eulacestoma nigropectus. Next base: position 34,349 of record VZTE01000902.1, on the reverse strand, counting down.
TAACAGGAAACTCCTCTGATTCATTTATAGATAACTGCATTCTGTCTGATCTGGAACATCAAGGATTTATCAAAATTTTATCATTATTTATTGAATTCTTTTTCCGGAAAATCTCTTAATTTCATAAAAAAAAAACCACACAACAAGGTCTACTAACATATAATGCATTTGAAGTACAAGATAATTCATTTATGATTGCATATTTCTGGAATATCTTAATGTCACGTCAGTGTTTACAACAAGTGAAGGATAGAGAATCAAAATGGTTTTTTCATGAACACATACACATTTCTTCACCTCCCCTCATATTTTTACTAACTTCACAGAGTTTAACATAAGAAAAAGTCAATTATAACTTCCAAACCTGGAAACTCAATTTTCAGTGCCAAATATTCACCCTAGATACCTGTAAAAACTGGACTGTACCTTTAAATGTACGTACCAGGTAGAGTTTTAAGTGAGAAGAGTGACCATTTGGGCCCTCGTCATGACCATCCTAGCTGGTAAGTACCATGCAGCTGCTCTGGCAGAATGCAGAAGAGGGTTAAAAAAAGGTACAGCCTGTGAGTTGAGATAAGAACAACTTCATAACTGAACAAAACAAAACAAAACAAATATGGAAAGAGAGATAACAAAAAAAGAGAGAGAGAGATAAATCCCAAGCAGACAAATGATGCACAATACAATTTCTCTCCACGCACTGGCTGATGCCCAGCCTGTCTTCAATCACCAATCAGCAGCTCCTGGCCAAGTCCCCCCAGTTTATATATTGGGCATGATGTTCTAAGGCATGGCGTTTCCCTGTGGCCAGTTCAGGTCAGCTGTCCTGGCCATGCTCTCTCCCAGATTCTTATGCACCTTCTCACTGGCAGATGATGAAAAACTGAAAAACCCTTGACTTAGGATAAGCCCTGCTCAGGAACAACTCAGCCATCACTGTGTTATCAACATTATTCTTGTACTAAATTCAAAAACCAGCACTGTACCAGCTGCAACAAAGAAAACTAACTCTACCCTAGTGAAAACCAGGACAGCCCTTCACGACTATTTGAAATACAAGGTTTCAATAAAAAAAGAAACATATTTTAAGATTCTGTTAAGCTTTCACCTTGCAAGCTGAAATACCATTTTGTTCTTTACATCTGTTATAAACCCATTATATGCTTAATTATAGTAAATTAGCATTATATTTTTGTGTTTGCATTTTTTATATAAAAGAAACCCCAGTAATATATAGAAGATAAAAGAAATAGTCTCTATTTTTCTGAATGTCTTCTTATTTCAACATTTTTTGTGCAGTCTTTTAACACTGTAGGACATTCTATATTGTATGTGGTATGCCATTACTGAAGTCAAAGGGTAGCTGATGGATTTGTCATGATTTTTTTAGAAAAGACCTGTGGATTTTGACAAAAAATAGCTATTTCCTCACCCTACCCTTAAGACACCAATTTACATACTTTAAATGTTTTTAAATAAAGGTGTATTTACTGATTATATAAAATTAATGGAAGAATAAGAAAGAAATGTGTGTATACATATTACAGGAAAAAACACTGTGTGTTGCAGGACAAGTACAGTACTGTGTTAGAGTTTCCATCTCTTGGAAATCTTGTGCATAGATGCATATATGCTGTAAAGGACATGTGAAGTGCATATACTTGTTCATTGTGTAGACAACCAGCTGAGGAACACTTTGTTCATGTGTTCTATATAAGTTGAACCCACAATTTTGCAGAACTTACTCAATAAACGCAGCAGTTTCCAAATGATCCTGCTGGATTTAGAGGACATGTGCTATAGTAAGTCTCTCGAATGTGACTCTCAGAGCTCATACATTTTGTTTCCCCCCTCCAGAATATATATTATATATAGATTTTTTACCCAATTAATTTAGTTCTGATCTTCCAAGCTGAAAACAGTAAGTTTATATCATGTGCAGAGTGGATTCTCACTATGCTGTTGATGCACTCTGCTTTCATTTTCATTACTAAAAGTTATAAAATTCAGAAGTTGGGGCAATTATAAAAAAATTGTGTATTCTTTCATTTTCTCTTTGCTCTTGCAGAGCAAAGGCACTAACATATAAAACCTCTCCTGATTATTTCTTTGGGCTATATGGGTAATTACAGAATAGATGATGGAATAGCATAGAGATTGACAGAAAATCCTTAGAAGCAATCTAAGTTTGTCTTTTCTAATGTATATGCTCATTAGTAGTCTGTCCATTTTTTATGCAGAAGTTTCTAGAATGACTCCAGGCTGTTCTTAGACTCAAAAGGGTCCTCAGTAAACTGCAAAGTAGAAATCCTTTTTTTCCCCTGCTGCACTTTCATAACTGTTATGTTACTGTCAAAAGAAAATTCTCTTCACCAGTCAAGCAGTCTAATACCTCAAACAATTGTCTTTTTAATTTCTCCTTAATGTTAATATCTGTTATTTATAGCTATTTCATATAGAGAAAGTATATGTGCTTGTACTTTAGCTAGGTAACATGTCTTGTCCATGTATTTGCTGTTTGCTTTATATGTTAAAGTAATTTTTAAAAAGCACCATTTTTCCCATTTTTTCTCTCTTGTTCCAATGATGTCTTGCATGCTTTACATGATAGTACACTATTTTCAGTGAGGAGTAGGAACTCAGTTCTGGCTCCTGTGACGTAGGACTTAATGTTGTTGTCCCCTTAAACTCATAGTTTTAACCTGAGGCTTCTAAACACCACATTGCTACAAGAAGTGGGAAAGTAAAATTATGCTTTTCACCAGCTTTTCATATTATAATGTTAAGTTTTGTGTCACCACAGACCTAAGGCTCAAGGTCTCAGTTTACATACCATTATATAAAAACAAAGCCATGGAAAATGGGTCCCTATTATAAGCAATTTGCAGAAAAAATGACCGGCAATTGTTTGAACACTGAAGCTCTGAAACAGTGTTAGGGGTTATGTAAGTTTTACAGAAAAGGGAAGGGAAAGAATTTATACAGACTAAAAATAACTAGTATGGAAAAAAAATCTGTGGGATGGTGTTCTGACATTCCCAGTGAGAGGCGCAGCATAAGGTGCCAAAGGTAAATGAGTACAAGGTGACAGAAAGCACCGTATCAGAAGATAATTCCAAATGTTGAAGGTGAAAGAGATGTTAGGTAGGTTGGGGATAATCCATGATATGTTTGAAGAGAAGTGGTGTTCTTGACTCCTTGGAGAAGGGTAAGCCAGTAGAATGTCAAGAAGAGTGACACTGTCAAAGTGACAAGGTAGAGAAAATCACTGCAGCCTCATTTGAAATGGACAAAAGTTGTGTTAGACAGCAGTTTTCACAAAAAGGAAAGAAAAGGATGGTTCAGTAATTGACAAGTTGGCAAGAGCCAGGATGAGAGTTTTAGGTAGGGGTCTGACAGCAAAGGCTGGTCCTTGATAAATGAGCACACACAGAAGTAAGGACCTCAAGAGCTTTGACCTAAGTCAAAGATACATGCAAAAAATGGTGCAACATAACTAGAATAATTATGTGATCAAAAAACATGGCATCTGGGAGAAGGGAATCCAGAGAAAGTAGTGAAAATTTGATCATTTTCTGTATTTCACTGTGAATACTAGTAATCACAAAAAAGATTTCTGAAGTACAATGCAATATGATGGAACATAAAATATTTGTCAGCTGTAACTTAAGCATAAAGACACCTATTTATAGCTTTTTGTAAAATGTAATGTGCAAATAAATGTATAAAATACGTATGTATAAATAAACATGCAAATAAATAAATGCATGTATAAAATTTAATCAAGCAGCAGATTTTTAAGATCACTCTGCAGCAGGCCCTTGGTGATTTGTTTTTTACCACCTATTTTCAATATTCAGTTGCTAAAGGAATCAATTAATTCTTTGGGTTCTCCCCATATTTCATTATGTTCCTCAAAAGCTTCCATGTTTCTGTTGGACTCACCCCCTTTCTCACTCCGTGTCTGAGTCCCTGAGCAATTACAGGTTAGGAACTCAGTTCTACCTCCTGTTAAGATAACCATGATTTACATCAAGTTCAACTTGGTGTCTTGGGCATTCTGTTCTTGAGGAGAGAGACAAGGAATGTTGAAAAACGATCGCGTCACACATTTGGCGGAAAGTATTATTTGAACCACTTTGTATATCTAAGAAAATATATCTGAAAATGGGTGCAATTTTTCACTAACAGTATTTGGGATACCTCTGTGAAATACTCTTTTAGTCTGCTAGTCTGTCATCTTATCAGAGCTTTTCCACACTCTCCGGACAGCCCATGTCTCCTTGGAAGTACCATGGATTTGTAAAGGTCGATAGCACTTTAAATCCCATCTTTCTAATTTGGTGAATCAGCTACCTCGCATCAGCCCAGAATCTGTTACAATGCAATATAAGAGCCCACTTTAAACCAATAAATAACTCTGGCTGAGCTTCCACACTTTGTTGATATTCCGTTATTAGTCCTGGCATTTGGGAAGCAAAACCTTTTGGTCAACAATCAAATGAAAAGATCGTTAATAAGCTGCTAACTACTAATCATGTACAAATATCCTAAGTGTGAAGTGAATGACTCCATTTAAAAATTATTGTGTCACAATATAAACACAATTTTTATAGTTTAGTCATCTCTGATTATAATGAATGGGGACTACAGTCATCTTGTCTGTAGGGACAAGGAAGAATGGATGGACATGATGTGGTGTGTCCTCAGTTAGTTAGAAATGTTTTCTCCTTCCTCACTCCTTACTCACAGCAGAGTTATATGGTTATACGCTTTAGATAGACCAGCATATTGAAACCAAACTATCCTTAATTTTTGTTAACTTTTAGCAATATTATCAACAAAATATTAACTGTTTGTTCACTGAACATATTGGGAACTTTTGGGGCACATTCATTTTAACATCTTGAAAAAAAGTTGTTTTTTTTTTTAAAGTCCACCTACCGAAGCACTAATTCCTGTATTGCATAGGTTTTTTGCAGATGTTCCACTGTCATCTCCAGGAGAATATCAGTGCATTGTACTGGTCATACCTATTCTTCCCTTATTTTTAATGGTGTCAAAATAAGTCTCATTTAAAATAAGCACATGTTTACAGTAGAAAATCCCTCTGAAATATGTATATCCAAACCAAGAAAAAATAGAGCTTGCGTAATGAACACATTGTAAGCAATTTTACAAAAGTCAAAAATGACATCTTAATTCCTCACAAAAATTATTTCTTCTCTGCAATACTGTAATCTGGCCTTCTCATATAAAACAGCTCTACCTCTGGTCTTACATTTCCTGGAGGCAGCTGATTGCCTTGACATGTCTTTATAACAGATGATTACAATCAGAGTCCCATGTAATTCAGTATCTGTTTTCAAAGAATAAAGTTTAATCTAATAACGTTTTATTAAATTCTCAGTTCCTGTAGGACTGCTTTGGAAGGATATTCAAGGGAAATCATTTTATTTGGGAGCTCAGCTGCTGGTTACTCTTATCTTTCCTAATGAAAATTTATTTCAATGTAACCGTAGATTCACTATTTGTTAAATTTTGATATTTTCTGAGTGGGAGATTTTGTGTGTGCATACTAAATTTTCAGCACAGACTACATGACCTGAAACAAATTACTTTATTTCTTTCATTAATCAAAATATTAACTCTTTTCTACTTGAATATTACCTTTTAGAGGGGAAAATATTTTAAAGTATACAAGCAGTTAGTTGTACAAGAAACAAGCAGTTTAGTATCTCAGTGAACTGTGAAAACGGCATTTTCATAGCAAGGAATATATACTTATCAAGACTTCTTAAAACCCTTGTTTTTAAGGAAAAAAAAAAAAGTTAAGTTTGCTAAAGTACCTTATTAGACACACCAACTCTCCTTACATAAATGAGTATAATTTCAAGGTACCCAAGGGGTCTCTAGGAGTGATGAACTGCACTTTCAGGAAGAATTCGTAGTTGTATCAAGTGATTTATAATCAGACTAGCTAGATCGGCAAAGAATGAGAGAAATAAATCATTATCATAGGAAAGCATTTTTCATAAATTAAATAATAGCAGCTTGATGAAATCCCAAGGGTAATAAAACAGCTGGTTTCAGAACTTTCAGGAAATTTGAGAATTCTGAGAATTGCTTTTCATTTCTTAACTGAACTATTCATACTTCTCTTCTCTTCTCTTCTCTTCTCTTCTCTTCTCTTCTCT
>VZTE01000902.1:3149-27871 GCA_013397775.1 Eulacestoma nigropectus | reverse complement strand
CCTTCCCTTCCCTTCTTAGCATATTTATGATCCTTCTATTTAAATACTTTTATGACCTTTAATCATGAAGGATATATATGTAGACTGATTGACTATTTAGAGTATAATTCTTGTAAACAAGTTTTCCTTTAGACTCTAAAATGTGATAAAAAAAGAAAACCAGATTGCTTAAATCTACTTTGTATCATCATATTTTTTAATCAGAGTTTCATAACTTAAAATATGTGAAGAACAATTTTTCCATACTTTACATGAAATATGGAGGGACTAACATTTTAAAACAGTCTGTGTAACTGACCCATCTATATCTTTTCAGGAAAGTTCATGCTTTTAGAGCTAAATTCTCTAACTGTAGCAAGACCAATAGATTGCATTTGGTCCTTTATCACTGTAGCAGACATTATAACAACCAGTGATTGCTGTGTAGACACAGCTGCAGAGACCACAGAGTGGATAGCAGAACTTCCCAGGAATTTGTGCACATTCTAGGTCAGTTAAATCTGTGCACGTAGGGATGTGCTGACATGACACTACTCAAGATTTAATCTTTGTGTACACCAGCATGAAGAACTAAAATTCAGTATGGCCTTCATTGTCTTTCAGGACCTTCACCTTACACCTACTGGATTGACCGGAGCATGTATTATCTTCCTTATTTAGGAAAAAAAAAAAGATATTAAAGACTTCCTTTTAAACCATAATAATATTTTTTGTGTTCAGATGTCTGAGCCAGTGGAAGAAAAAATCATAAAAGTACTTATATAATATATATAATATATAATAGCACGCTGGGAGGACTGAGACTTTTGTTGTGAGATATGATTTATCTTTAACTACCATGCTTTGCTGCACTGTCTACCTTTGGCATTCGTTGTCTGATGCTGAGTCTCATTGTGATGAATCCAGGAATGAAGTTACATCAGGTAAACAGAAAATGGAGGACCTTTATAACAAAGATCTTCATCCTCTTTCAGATTTTGTATTTTTCTTCATTTCATGGTTTTTTGCCTTATGTATCTTTTTGAAGCACTGGTCCTTTGGTAATTTGTAATATAACCCTTGTTATAAAAAAGTAAGATAGGTGGGCATATTATTTTAATTGATTTTTTTTTCAAATATAATTATAAAATTGTAATAATTTTAGTGGGTTTTTGTTTAGGTTTGTTTGGGGTTTTTTTTTGTTTATCTGGATAAGTGTGCCATTGTCCTAGATTAAATGTTAAATATTTACTCCTTTCTCAAGCCTGACTGCTTCTGACTTGCTGAATAACAGTTTGTATTAATTCTTAACAGTATATGCTCTACATGCTAATAAAACATGTTTTCTGGCATTTTTCAAACTGAATATGAATTATAGCTCCAACCTGCAGAGATAGAGCGCATCCTGTTTCAAAACTGATGAGCACTGGCTGAAGGTATGATTTGTTCTCTGAGAAGACAATGAAAAGTCTGATGATGTCACTTACAGAACGGTAGAAATCTCCAGAAATTTATTATCTGGGCATTAACCACTGAAAGCCTTAAAGTGAAAAAAGCAACATTATGAAAGAAAGATAGAAAAACATATTGTTCTGCCATTATTACACAGGGAAATACATCAGGAGACTGAACAGGTAAGTGTAATGTTATTAAATAAATAGCATGAGTGTTTCAAGTAATATCCAGAGAAGACAATGCTTTTTAAAAATTAGCTTTCTGTATTCTTATGAATTTGAATAACTAGAGAAACATATATGTATCTTACCTTCTACTTAACATTTCGAAAAAACCTCCAAGGAACCCCCTCCCCAGTTTCAGTTATATAACATAGCATTCCAGATATGACCACATGTAAATAGATTAATCCATTTACACAAAACCCACAGCTGCCCAGCCATTTTCATAGCTGTCAGTGTTGCAATCATTTTTGATTGTGTTTTCTTCGTAAACAAATGGAGGCAGGGATTCAATTACAGAACTGGTCATGAGCAGCAGTGGCTCTGAATTGTACTGTAGGCCAGAGTTAATTCCCTGTTGCTGGAGCAAGAAGACAGCAGAGCAGCAGGGCCTTGGATCCGAGTTGTAATTGCATCCTGAGGCTGAGCATGATATGGCTCTGTTCATCAGATCATTGGAAGGAACAGGAAAACAGCAAAATTGTCTTCTATAAGAGGATTGGTCCTAAGCCTGATTTAATGGGGAGCAGTTGTAAATAAAACAACTTGACAGTTTAATACTTTTACTGGAAATACTTTCCAGCCATATAAAACAGTGAAACTATACTAGTGGAGATTTACTACTAATCAGCTATTAAAACATTTCCTCACAAAGACCTTTTGGATTTCCATTTATTGGTAAGTAAGTAAAAATCTTACAAAGAAGAGAATATATTTTTATTAGATTCCTCCTCTGCTGCATCTTTGGTGCTCTTATCTTTCTTTAACTTTGTTTTATGTATTTCATTTATTACTTATTATTTTCCATCTAAATGTATGGAAATCTAACTTATTTGCAAGTCTGTTGCATTTTAACTTTTACTTCTGTTTACATTTATGCATCTTAGAAATTTCTAAATAAGCTACTTTGTTTGTTTGTCTACTCTTTGTTGGGCTGACTCGTTTTTGGGGTATTTTGGATTTTTTAGGATTCTTGACATTTCTGTCAGGCTGAACATCAGTGTGGATTTATGTAATGAAAAAGAGATAAACATAATACCCTAAGACTAGACTATACTATGGTTTATTAATATATTAAACTCCATATATAATTATATTAAATGGCTGAAGCATTTCATGCAGCCATGGATCTTGCATTTCTATGTTTTACATTGTTAAGCCAGCTCTTTTCACAAGTGTCTCCATCCTTTTCTCTTTTAAAGATTCCCTAAAAGCTCCAGTCCATTTCCACAAAGAACATTTGCACGCTTAGTTCCTCCTTTTAGTTTCTTCTCTGTGTCAAGAGTTCTGGTTAGGAACATTCCATACCTAGCTTAACTAGGCCCTGCACAACTCTTGTATTTATCTTTCATCAGGCATTTTGTGCATCCTTTATTTTCCTCTGAATCAGATTCATTAAGTAGTCTATACGGAGAAATTTTCATGCATTTCCTGTAGTTTGAACTGCTACGGGCTCATCAGTTCCAGTTTTACATGCAAGTTTGAGTACAGTTTTTCCTGTATTTGCTGTTTCATCTTCCTTTTTGCCATCTTTTTCCATCCTCTCCCTACATATGGAAAGGGTCCGACGTTGGATGACGCTTTGAACAACCTGGTCTAGTGGAAGGTGCTCCTGCCCATGGCAAGGGGCTGGCTCTATATGATCTTTAAGGCCCTTTCTGTCCTAGGTGACCTAGGTGACCCAAAAATCATGTATCGCCTATTTTTTCTACGTCAATCCTTGCAGTCTGTTTTACTGTCTCTTTAAGGTTCAGCAATCCTGGAAGCAGAACCTGTGTGTTTTACTCTGGTTCAAGGAAAGGAGAGGGTACTGGGTCCCTTCAAAAATAGAGAATGGGTATTCTGTCCATGCTTCTGAGGGGCTGCCTTGGCAAGGTCTCCAAGCTGCAACCTGAGAAGCTGCATTTCACAATCCTAAACTGCCTCTGAGCAGATTTCTCAACACCTTTGCTGCTTGGGTATTATTTGGGTTTTTTTCTGCCACTTGTCAACTGCTGTGAGGCAGCACAAGGCAAGAGCTTTTTTATTCTCCCTGGGCTTTGGAGAGTTTTGCAATACCTTCACTGCTGCTGCTTCCATTTGCTGAGGATGGGCCAGACTCTCTCTCTGCGAGTTTTCCCAGCCACTGCCCCCAGTTCCAGCTGCACTGTGCTGAGAAGGGGTTGGATCCTGTAACTGCCGGGAAGTTTCTACTAGCATTTTCTGGGCAGCATTGGAGTCTTTTGAACAAAAATATTCTCCAGGTTTTGTTTTTTCCTTGGTTGTCTGTGTGTGTGTAGGTGGTGAGGGGTAAGTTTTCTGCAGCTGCGGAGGCTCAGTTGCTGTGCTGTTTTCCTTTGTTCTCTCTCTTGGCTGTGTGGTCCGGAGCGGGGCGCTCCTCTGCCATCTTACCTTTGTCTTCTGGGCCGTGTGGGCTGCTACGTTGGCTGCCATCTTGTTTTCTTTGTTCCCAGGGGACCGTGTGTCTCAGCACCTTTGTATCCAGAGGTTATTGCTCTTATCTTGGTTGTTGCTGTTTTATCTTTAGTGAACTGTTATTTTTCACTTATATCTTCTCTCATCTGTCTCTCCTTGTTGGGGAAAGGGGAGTGGTTAAAACTAAGGGGAGATAACTCATTTTGGAGTTTCTGCCCTGTAAATTGTCTTAAACTAAGACGTCTTCCAACCCAAACCATTCTGTGACTCTTAATCAACAAGCAAAGAAAAACAAAGAATTAATTCACTACTTCCCATGGGCAGGCAGGTGTTCAGCCATCTCCAGGAGACCAGGGCCCCATCATGTGTTACGTTTACTGGGGAACACAAACAACATCACCCCAAATGTTCCCCCCTTCCTCCTTCTTCCCCTTACTTTATATACTTGAGCACCATGTCATATGGTTTGGAATATCCCTTTGGTCAGTTGGAGTCACCTGTCCTGGCTGTGTCTCCTCCCAGCCTCCCAGGCACCCCCAATTTCCTGGCCAGTATGGCAGTACAAAAACAGAAAAGCCTTGGCTCTGTGTAAGCCCTGCTCAGCAATAATAAAAACATCTCTATATTATCAACCCTGTGTTCCACACAAATCCAAAATATAGCCCCATATCAGCCACTGTGAAGAAAATTAACTATAGCCCAGCCAAAACCAGCACAAAAAGAAGTTTTATCTCCTCCTAAGACACTTGGGATAACTCAGGCTTCAGACGTGTATTATCTTTAAGTAGAGAGGTGTCTAGGCCTAGACTAAACATTTAACTATGCCATGACCAATAGGTCTTGACTGTTGAATCAGTACCACATTACAGACAAAGGTATAAAATTTTCAGAGATATCATATCCTCTTGAAAATTAAAAAATGTAGGCTATTTGTAGGAATCAAATAAAATTCAGTTGTATCCTTTTACTTCTTTTTTTTTTTTTCAACAAAAATTACATATTGCCTATTAGATTGTTTTCTTTATGTTTCAGAGAATAGAAAAGCTGTCGCTCTGTTCTGAATATCACCATGCCTATGAATAGGTAAGATGATGAAATGATGAAATGTAGATATCTACATCTAAATTGATTACTCTGGACCACAGAGTGTCATAGAGGAAAAGGTCTGCATGTTGGTGGTGAAAACAAGCAGCAGATAATGGGGAGTCTGTGAAGGTGGGGATGAATAACCCAGACTGAACTTTTGAACTCTCAGGATAAACCTGATATTTTCTAGTTGTCATTGGTATTGGCTAGGTTGTCTGTTCTAATAACCCCTGGAGTAAACAAAATGGGCGTGTCCTGAATCCTTCACTTAAAAAGTAGACATGAGAGGAAACCACATATAAACCACAGGAGTCTGATCACATACTTTGCTTCTGTACGGGACAATTTATATTAGGAAAATCAGGAACTTTGGGATCTATAAAGAAGAGCTGGTGCTGAAAAAATGGTTCCTAGTGTGGGAAAAATGTGGTCCTAGTAAGATAGGGACCCAGAAAGAAGGCAGCAAATGTCTTGGCTGGAGGGAAGATCATGAAAGTAGAAAAAAGTTCTTGAAGACTGGGGAGTAGCATGGAAAAAATTGACAGAAGAGCCTCGCCAGTAATGCCCAAGACTGGGAGCTGCAAGCAGCTATATGTCATTAACTTTCTTCCCAGTACCCTTGGTCTGGCAGCCATCTCCCTGATGAAAAGAGAATTCAAGACCTACAGATGGGTGAGTGGGCAGGTGAAAGGCAAACAGAGTGTGTGAGAATCAAGTAGGTTAAAACCTCAAATTTTGATTCTTTAATATACAACACTATCCAGATCCAAGACATGTTACCATTTAAACTGCCTCACTCATGCTGTCGGAAAAGCCACCCTCTATCTGGCCCCGTTAGTTCTATCCATTGTTAAGAGCTCTATAGAGATCAGGAAGCAAATACGCAGTTTTACCACAGAATACCAACTAATTTATTAATTGAAGAAGACTCATGGATACTTAATATTTTAGCACATAAAAAAAGATCATTGCTGTCAAATGTTCAAAGGGTACTTTATGACAAGATATTCATAGTCTTAAAAGTAGTAAGGAGAAATCAGAAATCACTCACATAAAAACTGCAAGAAATACCAGCTTCCCTGCTTTGGTTCATTATAACGTCGTGTAATGCACAGAATTGCAGAATCACAGAATGGGTCAGGTTGGAAGGGACCACAGAGAGTCACCTGGTCCAACCTCCCTGCTCAAGCAGGGTCATCATCGAGCACATTGCACAGAATTGCATCCAGACAGGTCTTGAATATCTCCAGTGGGGGAGACTCCACAACCCCTCTGGGCAATCTGTTCCAGGGATCAGACTGTAAAATAAAGAAGTTCTTCCTCATATTCAAGTGGAACTTGCTGTGAATCAGTTTCTGCCTGTTGCCTCTTGTCCTATTGCTTGGGACCATCAAGCAGAGCTTGGTCCATCCTCTTGACATCTTGAGAAGGTTATCAAGCAAATCATCATGCTTGTTTACAAACACATGAAGGACAATATGGTTAATGTGATTTTTTTTTTTTTTTTAATACACCTGACAAATCTGAAGTTTCCAGGAGATAATGAACTGGAAGGATAGGATGAGAGGAGAGCAGTGGATGTTTTTTATCTTGACTTTAACAGGATGCTGTCTGACAAGACATGCTCAAAGAAAAAATGATGAACCGCAGGGACTGGGGCTGGAAACTGGCTGAGCTACTGGGCTTAAAGTATTGCAGCAATACAAAGTCTAGTGGGAGGTTAGAAGAGGTTGGCACTTTAGCCAATACTGCTTAACATCTTCATTAGTCACCTGGATGATGGAGCAAACACATCCTTTGCAAGTTTGTTGATGATGGGAGGAGCTACCTCATGCACCCATGCTGACTGTGTGGGGGCTGACTTGGTGGAAAGGAGCTCTGGAAAATCAGCCAGGGATCTTGGTGAATTCCAAAGTGAACGTGTCCATGAGGCAAGACAACTGACTCAGTGATGCTCCCAATGACAGGAAAAGAGGTAATGGGCACAACTGAAATACAGGAAATTCTATATAAATGAAAGAAAGAAATCCCTATTACTCTCCTAGTGGTCAAATCAGGTCAAGATTTTTGTGGAATCTACATCCTGGAGATACTTAAAGTCCAACTGGGCATGATCTTGAGCAACCTGCTGTAGCTGACACTGGTCTGAGCAGGCTGGTTGAACTGGATGATCTCCAGAGCTGCCTTCCAGCAAAGTCACTCCATGATTCTGTGGGAGAGCAACATATAAGTCACAACAGGATCAGAATTTTATTCATTCAGTGCCTTTTGTTATAAAATGCAGAAAACAATTTTTTTTGCCTGTGTGAATTTTTGATTGCAATAGAGTAAGTAGAAAATATCATTCTTTTAACTGAACAACATAGAAAGGTTTGAAAACTTAAAGAAAAGAAATAATTATCTTCTTTGCACAGGTTTTTAATAGGACTTTTAACTCAGACAAAACTCTGAAAATTCACCGTCTGTTTCATCTGACAAAACCTCTCCACTGGGATATGCTGTAAATGTTCTGATTCATCAAGTGTAGTTCCCTCTCCTGGCCTTTCCTGTGCTACCTTTTAACAGCCACTTTCTATTTCCTAGTGTTTCAATCTTGCACACTTAATTTTTGTAAAAAAATCTCACTGCTACCACTAGGGGATCTGCATTGACTCTGCTGACTTTGATGATAATTTGACACATTTCAACTGTTCTGTCTCAGCAATATATGTGTTCTCTCTACCACGTCCATGTAAAGAGGTAGTTAATTTAAAAAGAAAGAAAGAAAGAAAGAAAGAAAGAAAGAAAGAAAGAAAGAAAGAAAGAAAGAAAGAAAGAAAGAAGAATTGGAAAAAGTCCTAAGAATCCCTCATATAAAATCATAGAATCATAGCATGTTAAGGGGTTTTGTAGGGACCTTAAAATTCATCTAGTCCCAACCCCCCTCTACTATGGGCAGGGACACGTCCCACTAGACATAGTTGCTCAAGGCCTTATCCAACCTGGCCTTGAACACTTCCAGGGTTGGGGCATCTGCAACCTCTGTGGGCAACCTGTTTCATTTTCTCATCACCCTCACAGTAAAGAATTTCTTCCTAATATCTGACCAGAATTTCACCACTTTCAGTTTGTACCATTACTCCTTGTCCTATCACTACAGTTCCAGATTAAGAGTCCCTCTCTGGCTTCTCTTTAGGCCCCCCTCAGATACTGGAAGATGCTATGAGGTTTCCATGTAACCTTCTCTTCTCCAGGCTGAACAGCCCCAACTTTCTCAGCCTGAAAACTCAGCCTTTCTTCATATCTCTAGTTTGTTTAGGAGATAACTTCAACACTACTACCATTTCAGAATTAGCTGTCTGACTTACAAATGTATCCCTGAATATTTTTGGCAACTTTAGATAAAAAAACAATTATTGTGTGTTCTTAATCATAAATGTGTTACTGTCTCAGTATACTTAAGACATGACATATGTCAGCCAATTTATCTGTTAAGTTTTAATATAGTTGACTTTTCTATAATTTTGCAGAGTTATCAAAAGAGTATCACATTTGCTTTGCTCTGTTTTCTACAGATTAAGAATATTGCTTAAAAACACTAAACTTTTTTTCTGGTTTAAAGCTTATTCACTATACATATATGTCTCTACCAAAATACTGTAGTTGTAGAGAGAAACTTTTCTGATAAATAATGAAGTTTCTGTAGTTCCACAGACCTGATTGACAATATAGTAATTTGACGGAGCATAAGCCTTCAATTGGCTTTTGCTAAAAGCTCTACTTTTAATGAATTTACCAAACTCTCGTGCAATTAATCATTGACATTTGTTAAAGATAATATTCAGAAGGCTGCAGAAGACACCTGTAGTGAAGTAAGTTTTATACAAAAAGGGATTTTTTTTTTAATAGGAGGGTATAATTAAAATTTTTCAGCCTTTTACAGTTAACACTTTGTCCAAGCAACAGAAAGTGTCTTATCCTATCTACAAAAGAGATTAGATTAAATAATCTTCATTGTAGCCCTGCTCAACCTTGTCCTAAACATGCAGTGTAAATCAATCAGGAGGCTTTCAGATAGAAAACTTTATTTAAAATATAATATAATTTGCATGAGAACAATTTTATATATCATTTAATCTATCCCTGCATGCATTTGGTGCAATCAGTCTCTTTCCAAAGTTACTTGTTTTAGTGTACATACTTAGTCATTTAACTCTTTCAGCTTATTGCTGAACAATTTCTCCATTGAAATGATAAGGTGATGAAAAAGAGAAAATAAATACAGAAGATGATCTTAATGAAGTATTCCAATGCAAAGAAATGCCATCAATATTAGGTATACCTTCACACTGAAAGTTCTCTGAATATTCATGAAAAATAAGCAAAAAAGACTGAAGCTGAAATACCAAACCATGCTAATATCAGGTTCAGCATTTGGTGCAACATCAGCAGCAGTAAATGAGGTGAGGTTCTCAAGCACTGAGATGTGCCTGAGAAGGCACTCCCTGCTCTGTTGATTTAACAGACCCAGTCTTAGCCAGATTAATTACATGAGCTGGTTTAAAATAAAGTCTTCTTTTCTTCCTTTTTTCCTTCTTTTTCTCTTTTTATTTTTTTTTGTGGGGTGCATCTGAGGCAAATGCTCAGGAGTGCCACCTTCTATTTTCTCTTCATATACACAGCTAACGTAGTTCATTGCTTACGTCTGTGTAAATGAAAGACCTAACAAACAAAGAACAAAACAAAGAAACATAGTGGCCTTGCTTAATCCCACATGAATTAGGCACAAGACTAAATTAGAAATCTGTTTGTCAAAATTCAGTTTGTAGCATTGGCAAGAGAAAAATATCTTAAGTGAACAACTCAGATCCTGGTAGGCTGAATAGCTCTTTAGAAATGCTTGTGTCTCATCAATGACTGCATGCCTGGAGTCTGTTAAACATTAAAAGGCTTTTTCTTTTTTCCTTTTCACCTAAATTGCCTGGAAAAGGAATGGAAAAAAAATAGTCTGAACTTTGATATTAAACACTGTGAACTGTAAAGGCTAAATCGAACCAGGTAGAGACAGCCCAGGATAAATCTAAATCTGCATTAGGTCTCTCTTTCCTCTCCTCTCTGTAAATGAATAAACTCTCTTTAAAAAAAAAAAATCAGAATAATCTTAAACTTAGCCACAAAAAATGGTTTGAACTGCTGGTTTTTCCCAAGACAGTAAAATTAAAGGTTTCTTTTGTTCTTACTGGTTCAACTTTCTAGCATCAAACTGTTTAAATCTCACTTCTGGTGACAGTAGATTCATTATTCAAAATCAGTGGTAGATGTCCTCAGGTTTCTGTCTCTTTCTACAGGCCACTGATCCTAAGCTTATTATTCCATGTGTGAAAATTCAGAAGACCAAGTTTTTGTCTCACTTTGAAGGATTGAAGATAGTTAATTTGAAGTATTTTAATTGGCCATGCATGACCAGAGCTAGCTGATTAAAATGTTTCTTCAGGGTTTTCTTGAACATTCATATTAAATTTTGGTACTATTTTATTCCTGTAATTCAAAATGCTTAACTAATTTATCTAATATTGAGTTTAGATGCCTGGTAGTATGCAAATTAATTGGAAAGTACATTTTGAATGCTGGGAAAAATAATTCCTTTGCCTAGCTTATATGGCAACACATTAATAAAAAAGCGTGAGAGAGATGATATAGGAAAGAAATGGATGCTTTTTGAAAGAGGAGAAAGAGTTAGTTGAAACTGGGAAGGAAAATGAAAAAGGTACTGGAGGCATAGTGTTTCAGGGGGAAAAAAAAGCTAAAGGTAGTAAAATGGGAGGTAGTATATGACTGGAGACTTTCCTCAGACAGCTTTCACTGACTCCCTATAAATTTCATTCTGATTTTTAGCAATAAGTAGTCAACATGTTCTGAGCTAATATCCTTCCCTTGACTTGTCAGTTAGTCAATAATTACTTGATTTTAAATGCCTTCCAAACTGGTACATGAAATGTAATGTAAATGAAAGTAAATTGAGATGAGACACCATTCACATTCATTTTTCAGCTTTTGCTTTGCCTTGATAAAAGGGGAAAAAAAATTAAAAGGGACAAAATCAAGGACAAGTGTGCTTGAAATGCACTATTTTGAGGCTAAAGTATGAATGCTTTAAATTAAGATAAAACTACGTGTTGTACTGAAGAAATGAGTTAAATCTTTAACCTTGTACAGTGCAGGGATGGATACAACCTATAATGCATTTTTCCAAGTCATATTTTCAGAAATATATGTTCCAGAGTATTAATATAGTGATAGTTGCTCATAAATATCACCATCTCAAGGTCACATCAAGAGGCACAAAATATAATTTGTTCATTTCCTTTTGTTCTTTCTTAGTGGAGGATGCTCTATCCTCTCACTTTGGGACATATAAGTCCACAAAGTATTTTTCATTATGGTATTTGGAAGCTGGAAGACAGAACACACTTTAAGAATCAATGTAATTAGTAATAGAAACCAAGGAACCAAAGAATCCACAGGCAAACAAAAATAAAAGCAACTTCATAATCATTTCTCCTAGAAAAAGAGATGTGTACTTCATAATAGTGGAAGCTGATTGATGATAGACTTATCAGAGCAAGCATTGATGACTGCTTGTATTTTTTTAGACTTGTTACCCAAAATAGCTGATACGTGTCGGTTATGCTGAGCTAGTCTGCCTGAGTCTGTGGCAGATGCTAGTCACAATATTCAATAATCTGAGAGTGAGGAGGTATCCTGGAGACATGGTTGATTGTCAAGGATCATTTCTTCCAAGCTCAAAAATGGTCGAACCCAAGGTGTAGCAAGTCAAAGAAAAGTGGCAGAAGGACTGTGTGGGTGAGCAAGGAGCTCCTGATTAAACTGAAACATATAAAGGAATCATGCAGGATATGCAAGCAGGGACATGCAGCCCTAGAGGAGTATAAAGATATTGTCTGATCATGGAGGGATGGGGTTAGGGAAGCCAAAGCCCATCTGGACTTGAACCTGCTGAGGGATCTGAAGGCCAACAAGGTGGGCTTCTACAGCTACAGCAGCAGCAAAAGAAAGACTAGGGAAAATGAGAGCCAGCTGCTGAAGGGGGAACGGGACCAGCTGGAACATGACATAGAGAAGGCTGAAATAATCAATGTTTTCTTTACTTCAGCCTTTCATTAGGTAAGAAAGGCCGTCAGGAATTAAGTGTGTTTAAGATGTGGTGCTTTCCATATACAGTCATATACTGTGTGAAGAGGAGGTTGCGTGTAAAGGTAACGTGTGTTTGTCAAATGCCATATTAATAGGTATATTTAATATACGCTCCAGAACCAGGCAGAGGAAATTCATGAAAAGTCTGATGATGTGAAACAGACCGGAGGAATACTAGAATACCTTTTAAAGGCAAATATACTGGGTACTCCAATCCAGAAGATTAAAAGTAATGTATGTTACTAATATGTCTTTTCTTTCCCTTCCATCTTTCAGATTTTCACAGAAGCGGAGAAAGATGCAGAAAGATAGGGCTACTTTTTTTCCCCCTACAAATACAATGTGTCACAGTGTTGTGGCTTAACCCATGGTGGTAACTAAGAAACAGGCATTCACCACACGCCTAGGAATCCCACAATGTGTTTAGGTTAGAGCTGTCATTGCCTACCTTCCTTCAACCTGTAGCAGAGTATAGAGAACTCTAGAGGTTTGATTCACCTCCTGACACTGCCTATTTATCTCCTTTGTCTCTATAAGCTGCTTTTAAATTATAACTCTCCTAAAATTGCTGAAAGTTACAAAGTGTGTAATCACGTTTAGCTGCCCATAACTTGATTAAAAGCAATCCTACAGCGTGACAGTTTAATGCTTTAAATTTGTATATATTTTGGTGATATTCTCGCCCTCATTGTAAGTGCATGACTGTCACAACTTCTTACTAGCAAGATTCCCTTTAGACAGCTGACTGAAAGAAAAGCTCACTGTCTCATAAATTAACATGTTAGGAAAATGCAAATCTTTCCGAGGAATGCTGGCATCCAACTGGCTACCAAAATATTGCCTGGAGCAGTGTAGAGAGACTCTAGTAGATGAACCTGTGTGCTGGATTAATGACCTGGGAGTGTTAGTAGCTCCTCAAAGGCTGTTGCCTGAATGACAGCAACTTCTCTAAAAATCACCTCAGTTAAATGACTCCTACCTGCAATACTCCAGTCTTCAACACCTCCCATGCTCCTTTCAGATTGATTTACAGTCCAAAATGATCAAGCTCCTTAAAAGCTTCCTTATAGAAATGTAAAGTCCATCTGAGCACTCAGACTAGGTCAGTGGCCTCAAATGCCAAAGTGTGATGGAAAGTTAAGAGCAGATGTTGGGCCGCTGTCAGCGGATGTAGCAGGAAAATTGGATCTTTGACATTGAGAAGGAGAAACAAACCATTGGTGATGTCATTAAGTGTACTAGTATACCTATAAATACACATTCTACGTAACTGTTAGTGAGGAACTAGAAGACAAAATTGTAGAACTATTCTAGCATTAATATCACCTTGTACTTCCCATGCTATCCTTTGATGTTAATTGTTGTTCAGTTAACTGACTCCAGCTCACAGATGTGGTCACTACGTGACGTATCTCTAAATGCTTTCTTCATAGTCATCAACTTACACTCTTATGTAAGAAATTGCTGGGTCATCTTGTGGTCTTGAATCCCTTGCACTACGCATGTGCTTCTATGTCACCTGAAAAGCTTGCTAATAGGAAAAAACAGGAAATAAACCTGTGTTTAACAAGTACCTTTTCTTTAACATGTCAGTAATACACATAAGCTTCAGTAAAACACGGACTGAATATAATTTCCTTTATTCTCCAAAGCACAATTCAGTCTTAATTCATCTTAAATCATTCTCACATTCGGACACCATCAGATGCTGCAGTAGTTTACAGGAACCAACATGCCTACACTGAAAGTGATAAATTTTTCTCTCATCTTTTTGTATACCTCTCTCCATGGTAAGTTAAGTTTCTTTGCATATTTCTTTGTGTTTAACTGAGACATTTATGAAAATCATACAATGTGGATTGATTTCCAGTGCCTAAGTACTTTTTATTTCTGACACTTCTCTCAATATGTATCAGACATTCTGCATGGTAGAAGGAATTATCTATCATAAATGGATGTAATTAATATTAAATTTGTACCCAAAAAAAAATTAAAGGAAAGTTCAAGGTTTTGAAAGTCATATGAAATAGGCAATAAGCATAGACATAGGGAATAAAAATAGATATTGTTCACAGATTTCATGGCAATTCAGATTTCCATGGATTTACCTGAAATTATTATGTGCTTTTTCCCATTTTTGCTTTATATTTTTATATAACTATAAAATACTAAACTGTGGAAAAGTCTACTATGTTATTTTCGTTGTGTTGGGTTTTTTTTGGTTTTTTTTAGAAAACTTTACTCTTTACTGCTGTAAAAATGATACAGTATTTTTTGAAAACATTGAACTTGCATGTTAAACAAAGGATATATAGTGGATTGCTTTATTACCTTCCTCTTACACAAAAAGAAAAATATTTTGCTTGTAGAAAGAGCAACTTGAATAAGCAATAAAAACACCATATTTGTTAGATACTCATGCTTATAAATCAAAGTTTGCTTTTTCTCTGCAATTTTTCTATTATTAACAATTTTTAGTTCTTTAATTAAAAGAAATATCAAGAATTTAAATGGACAGGGCTATGATTCTTACAAACATTGTAAAGTTTCATAACAGTCCATCATTTTTAATAATGTAGATTGGCAAAAAATATCATTATTTATGATACTGTAGTATTTAAAGCATCAACAAACATTGATCTGGCTCAAGTTAATGACAGTAGAAAGAGAAAAATATAGTCTTATCTCCTCAAGAGCTAGGGATGTAATAGACAAAATAATAATGGATATAAGAAGACTGAATTCTTTCGTTTGGTTGGTTTTTTTTCCTTCAGGATTAGGTACCACACTGATAGTAGAATCTTGATTACTTCGGTACTTGGACTACTGTTCAAGTCCCATCCCTATGTCTTCATTTGGTGGGTTAGAGATCATGGAAACGGGCAGTACGGTACTTCTGTGTCTAAAATACCAGTGTGAACAGAACTATTTTTTCATTTCTGGTGGAGTATGTTTTTAAAGAGAATTATGTTTCAGCTACAGTGCCATTTCTCAGAACTGCCAACTGTCTAAATGTATGACTGAGACTTTTTGTAATAGTTTTATCTTGTGATTCCCTATTGCAGGGATTTATTGACTAACATAAATTCTGTTATGTAATTGCCCTGCTACTAAAACACGATACATCAGTCTCTGCCTTTCTTGCTGGAGCTGTTCCATTTTAAATAAATAAATATTCACTGGGCCAGAACAAATGAATGATTGCCTCTATACACCAGTGATTAAGACACCAGCTTGGGAAATATGAGTCAGATTAAAGCTGTGGCTCCAATTCTTAATTATACAAAGTAGAACAGCTCTGACTTGTCCTTTAATTTTTAGCAGCTTACATGGATTGAGTGTCACATACAGGTACTTGAATCCCAGTTCTAAATCAGGCTAATAAGAAATAACTTGACACTGTCTGGCTTGTACAATCATGACAATTGGATGTATTGAGAGAGAAGGAGGAGTCAGTACTTTTCTACTACATTAACAAAAGCAATTTCCAAAATAGAAAGAAGCATACTGAAATTAAATCTTTCACTGAACTGCATTTGATTGCTCTTCTTAGGAACAATATATTTATTTAAAAAGTTGTAGTTAATACTACGTTGGAGAAATACATTTTAATTACAAGAATGTACTTTGACTCCCTTATTCATTATTTTGTGAATATATCTAAAGTAGATGTAAGCTTGTTACAAAAATTCTCTACCCATAGCCTGTCAAGAAAATTGTTTACCATCACTACAAAAATGGGCACAAAAGTAACAGGGTTTTTTTCACCAATTTATTTTTTTGGGGGAGGGAGTGGCAGAGAGGGAACAATTAGCAGAGGTATGCATGATGAAAATAGTCTGCCTTAAAGATGACTTCAGGCAAGTATAAAATAAGCATATACCTGAGAATGTTATCTGACTCAGAGAATGGTCAATACAAGGAAAAAAGGGTATCTAGTGTTTGATTTATATGACCCATTCTAGGCCTGAATATGAGGGTAAGATAAATCACCGGAAAGTAGCTATTTCTTTTCTTTTGTTATAAACCTGCTTTAGATGACCAGCTTAGGGTATGCCTGTGTTGTAAATTGCAGTTAGGATGAACCAAAATCCCTCTTTTCCTGGCAAAAATAACTGTACAGAAAAGTTTGTTTTTCCTTACTCCCATTGTGTTTCAATAATTTCAGAGTGTTGTTTTTACATGTCTCAGTGATTCCACCTGTTGATATGCAAAGTTTTATATTCAGTGCACTGAAGTATATCATAGTTACTGCTATTCAATTGCAGATGCCTACATTATTTTGGGAAGCAGGATCCATGATAATGTTGTCTACTATTATATTTATTTAATATAATAGTCAAGGGTTATTAAGAAAGAATTAACATCTCAAAGTCTATGTACTTTCAAGGTTTGTTTCTCTTTATTAACGACTTACCTACATTTTATTCTCAAAAAATTATTTATTAAAAATAATCAGTATTTTTTTAAGGTATCATTATCCTACGGTTAATATTTCAAATTCTAGCAGGAAAGGTCTTAACTAATATGTAAGACGAAGATATGTTTAATAATAAAGAATTAAAAGACTTGAGCCACTGCACAGAAACATGTCAGCTTGTAGAGACAGATGCTTGTTGGATTCAGAGGCAATTTATTTGTAAACTATTATACTTTCTTTGAGCCTCAGAAATCAATCTTCAGCCTGTCATTCTAATACTTTAGAAAACCAGTTTCTTAAGACATCTTGCATGCTTACTGCACCTGATTTGAACAGTTCCTTAATAATCTACAGATTCTTAAGTTCATTGTAATTAACAAGATATACTGTGATATTGTTTTTATGGACAGCAGAAAGTTTTTATATACCTTTTTGATTTCAGTGCAGTGGTTACTGTTTGAAAAGTAAACAGGACAGCCACATAGCAGCAGCATGAAAACATCCTGACACACACTTGAAAGAGAGAGACAATTTTCAATCTGTTCAAACAGTTGTCGACATAGTGTTTCAACATGTCAAAGGAAATTTAAGTGGTTAAAAAGAAGCAATTAAAGTAGATATGGGAGTTTGATAAGAGCATCCTTGTGAGGGCAATATTTTCTAGACATCTTATATTGTACTTTTCCCTAATGGTTTAAGGTGTTTAGAACAGACTAATCAAGCAAAGGCTGTTTAGCTCATAGTGCTATTATTATATGATTATTGCAGAGTAGAAATACTTCAAGAAACAAAAATTATCAATTTACCCAGTGGTTCATGAAGAGGTAACAATTTTTCTTCACTGTGTAAAATGCTTGTTACTCTGCCACAAAGCTTGGTATGACACATGCCTACTTTAGAGGCACATAAAATAAATTTGCCTGTAGCAATTTACAGTACTCAAACTCACATAAAATACTCCTATTCACTTAAAACTGGTTACTTAAGTAAATAATATATGAATCAATGACAATTATAATACATACCTTACCCATGAAACATCAAGAACTAGACATAAAAAAAAATATTGTTATTAATTGACCATCTGTCAATACACCCTAGATGATTCTGCCCTTGTATATCTAGCATATGTCAATAAAGCCTATTTTATTTTAAAATGTTTTGCCATTTTCAGCCATTTTGTTGCCAGTTACTTTACAATACCAGTATTTCCTCCAATTAATCTTTTTTGCCTGTACTAGGCTTTATTACCAATAGAGGTACTGCCCATCGCTCTCTTCTAATACTGGCAAGAGCTTAAAAATCTAAATCACCAAAGAGATAAATTTAACTAACAATGTATTTCAAGTTATTTTGTGATTACTTTCTAAAATTATTATTTAAATATGGGTCTTTGTGAAACTAATTTTTAAATTTACTAAAAAAAGTAACATTATTAAGAAAACCTGTGCTACTCATTCTTTAGTTTTAATGCCTTTTTTGTACCAGGTGACTTATTCTATCAACCACCCTTTAATAAAAATGGCAGCTTTCACTCCAATATGTTCAAAGCCTGCTTTATGGCTATACATTTAAAGTCTAGCTGATATGAATTAAGACCTTGCATAATGAACCATGTCAAAGATAGACATGATGTTAGTTCTTGTCTGCCATATGGAGCAGATAGGAAATATGAACAAACCAGATCAGGAAACTGCATGCAAAGTAACCCTATTATCTGTATTTGTACAACTGTATGAATTATTTTATAAGGCTGATCACGTGTGGTGCAGTTGTATGTTAATGCAAGAGTCTCCTTTTCCCAGTGATTTCAGGAACAATTTTCTGCATTTCAGTGTGGTATATAAATACGTGAGCTTGCTTGGAGCTAGACTCAGTACCTCTGACATGGCAGCAGAACAGAGGTGTATCTGACCAGAGCAGAAGGAAGCTTAGACACCTCTGTTACCTTATTGCTGCAACCCGAAGCACTTATGGTCTCAGCAAAAAAATGTGTAAGGGTAGGAGGGTAGCTTCAGGAGACCACCAAGAGTGCAAGAGCTATCAAATATCTGACACGGTCCTGTGAGCTAGCTCACTATGCATGAGACTTGATAGGCTACACACAGTGAGAACTGCTTATAGGACGTTGAGGAACTGGAAGACACATATTCCAGAGCCTTATTTCACATACATGTATGTGTATATACATATTTCTTTGTTTGCATTTTCATTTGGGTATAAGTATATGGATTCTATATCTATCAAAGCTAAAGCATTACTTGAACCAGATAACCTATCTGACTTTTCTAGTCTTCCTAAGGTATTAGTGTCCTGGAATTTGAAAAGAGACTTCTGATAGGCAACATTTAAAATTAGTATTTTTCTAGTGCACTCAGATGCCTAATCAGTATGATTTGACTAAATATGATTTTAGTAAGTATGATTTTAGTATGAGGTTTTAGTCAGTATGATTTTACTCAGAGGCAAAAAAGAAAGAGTTGATAATTTATTTTAAAATATGCTAGCTTTTCTGTTTATAAAATAACAGAAATAAATAGTTTAGACTGCCTTGTAATTAAATTCAAAACTAGTTCAGTCTGCTACTAGATATTCTTCTTATCACAGGAGAGATTGTCTTTCCAGTAGTTTAATATTTAACAGAAAGCCACTGGAGCCAAGGGACTTCCTAGTTGATGTGATTGCCATCAGAATTAGAGAGGAATCAGCATTTTAGCCTAGGAGCCAGTTACACATTGCATTTAGCCTGTAACATTAACAGCTGATAGACAGAAAACAGTTGTTGCTGCACCAGGCTAATCCTCTAACTCAGAATTTAAGAGAGTGTTATCCTGAAATATACTGGCGCAAAAGTCATGTCATTCTCCCTGAAGGGTCAAGATGACAAATATATTTTTTTCTCTGAAAAATGATGAAATTAGACATATTTTTGAAACTCAGCTAGGAAAATATGGACTTAATTGATATTAAAAACACATCAATGACAAAAATTAAATTAAAATGCTTTCTTAGATCTCCATTTCTGTAATAGATTAGGGGAGGAAGTCCTGTGTTTTTTTGGGTAGGTGCATGAATGTTGGGGTTGTCTTTGTTTGTTTGCTTGTCTTTATCCACTTTGCAAAATTAAAGAGGAAGCTTAAAATAAAAGGTTATATTCTTTACTGGTGGTGCTTACTTTTGTGTGGTGGTGATATCTATAAAATAAAATAGTTAAAACATAGGAAACTTACTGTATCTCAGCACCACTCCTCCAGCCTGCACTAATCCTTGCTCCATGAAACCATTGTAAAGATTCTAAACATTTGCATTTTTTTAAGCCAGAAAAAACAAGGCAAAGAAAACCCCTGCCAGAAAAAAAGCCAGCTTGACATGTTTTTCAGCATGGAACAGTCTCTTCTCTTCTTCAGCAGAACAGAGATGCTTGTTTGAGGCCTGAAACTGACAATATTGTCTGGATGGGTGACAGGTATCTGATCTCATCAATCCACTACTAGAAACAGGTGCATTACACCCCAGGATTTCTAATGTGATACAGGGCTCTGTAATCCATGAGAGCTGCAGAAACAGCAACTTGTATCTGTCATATGGCTGGGACTACCTGTCTCTAAAGCCAGAAGCTACCTTTCTAAATGCCAGCTGTAGAGCTCTTTCTCTGAGGCTGTCCAAAATGGTACCACCACCTGGCCCTCTTGCTAAACATTGCTTAGAAAAAGGCTATAAACTGCCACTTTACCAACTTGTCCAATTTCAGTCATACCTAGATAACATCTCCCTGGTGAATATGTCTGCTATAGAAAAGCATTGCAGCAGTCACTGCGAAGAGTTGGAAAAAGACTTCTTTTGTAGATGTTAATTGTTTCCTGGTTAAAAAAAAATCATATTTACGGAAGAAAAAATGTAGCAGTGTCTGCAGAATAAAAAGGTCTCACTTTTTGCTCAAAAAGTCCATGGTTCGCAAACACTGAAGTGTACTGAAGGCAGACTGAGGAAGAAAATGATGCTCTTTCTTTTTTATCTTTACTAGTCATCTCCTGTCAGTCACTGTCAGAGCCAAGACAATGAATTACATTGTCTTTTTGTCCTCTTTTGTAGGGACATTTTGGTTTTCCAGTCTTGAGGAGGAAGAAGCAGAGCTGCTCAAGTCCCTTCTAGAAAATGTATTGCATTTGGGGATCCAACACCAACCTGACAAGTTAAGATTAAGGTCACACTTTTAAGGTTAGAATGCTTGCCTTAAGATATTTCTAAGAATTGAAGAGATAGTTAAAAGAAAAAAGAAAAGTAATAATTTCTTCTGTAAATAAGTAACACTTAACAGTTTTAAAGGAATTTATCCCTGGACTATTGCCGGTTAAATTTAGGGGTCAAAATAAACAAGTGAGTTAGGTATCTCAGTATCCATAGTGCTGGCGTGCAGACCTATGGCATGATTTCATTCACATACATGCGGGGTGTCCTAGGTTATCCCACATGGCTTTCAGGTGCTGCTACTGGAGAGTGGGTCTTGTCTCTGCTTTGTTTCATATATCCTAGATCTATGTGGATATCTTAGTCTAGCGACACTTGAAGTGATGCTGCACACCAAATTCTAGTCAGATGCTTTAATATCCCAGTCAAAAAGTGAATAAAATTTGGAGAATTATGCGGGCAGCCATGACTACTTTCTTATTGATGTGAGTATATCTCAAGAGTCCATTAGCTACATATAGGTCTTAATTGACCTACTGACTCTCTGATTTGTACATAGTTTGAGAATTTAAAATGACTGTTTCACCTGATGACTCCTGAATCTACAATACAAAGCTGAACACCTATGGTGGTCTTGGTAGTATTAGTTTTTTAAACATGGAAAACTAGTGGTATTTCCAACTTGCTAAGTTATTTAAGACACACTTACTAGAGAGGTGTGTAGGACAAAGGTCCTTTTGGAAACATGTATCTTTCTGCAGTAGCAGCTGAAGCAAAAGAAGGATACCAAAAAGATGCTAAAATAGCAGTAGATCATTAAAACAATCTGATCATGTAGAAAGAAAATTTGAAGTGAGATGCCATTTCCTAAATATTAAGATTGTTTCTGCTATATGCGTGTTAAAAAAAGCCAACTGACCTCCATCTGCCAGGTCAGAAAGGTTCTTACAAGCTGTGTCTTTCAGATATGCTGAGGCATTCAGACAGCCCTAGTCACCTGCATTTAAACATCTGAAGTCCTCTGCTACTAATGTAGCACAAAGCATAATCATGTTTTAGAATCCATATCAATATAAACTGAAAAAGCATAAAAGGAAAAGATGTAAGTATTGAATAGAATATGAAAGCCTGAAAAGTCCATTGCAAGCTAGCAAATTCCATCTTAACTTTTGAATGTGAAAACCTCTGAGACAGTTAAAAGTAAATTAACATTTAAATAGATTCAGCAAGGAAGTGTACTACTGTCAAACTATTTAAAATCCTTATAGCACGTAGATCAAATAATGTTGCTTGGCAACTTTTGCAGTGGAAGAGACTGGCAAATAGAAACAAAAGTATGTGACCAAAAAGATGCCTGACAATATTGGGACATATGAAGGAAGGATATAAAATAAGGGAGGAATGAAAAATCCTAAAGAGATAGTTCCAGTGTGCTTTTGTGTGCAGTTTTGACTATTTATTAAAAAAACCCAAAAGCCAAAAAACACAAATCTGTCTTGGAAAGATATAATGGAGAGATATTATAATGGCCAAAGATCAAGACAAGTCTTACAGAATAAGCTTGTGAGTAGCTTTATTTTCTTCTCTCTTAGATAATCAGGGGAAAAAAAGGCAGTAGAGAAAATTGAACACTACAGTCCAAAGAACAGCATAAACTCATGGGCAAATGGCTACAGATTATCGGAGAAGAAATTTCATCTGGAAATTAGATGTGTTTTGCCAATGAGGCTGAAGTTCCAAAATAATCTTTAGCAGGAGGAATGGTAGAAATAAATCCCATTGTGGCAATATCACAAAATTCTTAGTGCTGAAGAACGATATTCTTTGGCCCAATAGCAGGATAGACTACAGCCTGGAGATCACAACTGATGGCTTAGATGTTCATGTTAACTCCAAACTACTGTTTATAACATGATTCTGTGCAAAATCTCAGCTGATTAGTGAGGAAACACAAAGACAAATTTTGAAGAAAATCTTATCTGTAAATAATTGGGAAATGTCTACAAAAATGCATTTAAGGTAAAATTAAAGTGGGATTTAGGAACTGTTCTCAACTTTTCAATTTCCTAAAGACCTGCTCACATTTTGTCTTATCTCAGTGATGGGAGAAATTTATTAAGGATTGGTCTCTTTGTCTGAAAACTAATAGTTCCTTTTAAAAAAAATACAGAAACTCTTTTCTTCAGGAGAGTAGTACACATTTTGTTGTATATTATGGGAATCTAGGTATTCAAACAGCTGTTCTAGGGTTTCCAATCCCTGTACAGGGAGTCAACCCAAAAAAGGACAAGGGAAAGACTTGCACCTGACTACTACCAGCTGTCTGTGAGGGAAAGAACATTGCTTCTATAAGAAATGGTACAAATGGGTGTCTTCCAGCTTTTCAAATGAGGATTGAGAAAAAGCCAGATTAACAGAACAAAGAACAAGAGCTGCAGGGTGTACTGAGGTCCTTATTCTACTTCTTATTTTAAAAAGAACTTGTAGGTTTTACTGGATTCCATTTCAAGTCCCAGATCATTATCAGGCATTGCTATATAATTCTTCTCTATAGGGGACCTTGGCTTTCCAAAGTATTCAGGGACGGGAGAGAAAAATAACCAGTTAAACAATCCATTTCTCTTTCTTATAGCAACGTGACGTTATTTTCAACAAATTAATTTGATTCATGTTGTTTGTATGAGCACAAATGTCAGAGGAGCTGTAGCTTCAGTTAAAATGAAAGGATGGGTCTTTCTGCAAAAATAAAGTGAAATAGTTCAAATTTCTTTCTGCCATCTAATGCTGAAGCCAGATTTACAGTTTAGTTCCTATAGGTAGAATTTCAACACCTCAAGAGGTCAAAAGACATAATTTGTCTGTTTTTTATTGTTGATTTTTATAATATAAATAGATTACTAAAACTTATAATACTATATATGTGGTCATTAAACTGTTACTTTCAGAATATTGTAAAACCCATAGAACTTTTAGCAGGATTTGAAAATTGCTGCCCATATATTAAATTTTATAAATTCACTCTCTAAAGCAACACACAGATCAGAGGTTTTGGCCACATCTATAAAATGTTGACATTTAAGGATGACAAATTTTATCTTTTCCCTTTTATTTAAATAGAGCAGGGGAGATTAAATCAGAAAGAACATACTGGAAAAAAAAAAAAAGTGGTATAAAATGACAACAACTAACTACTGTTGAAGCCAGTGAATCAGTTCCCACTGAATTCAAGGACACTTAAGCAGACAGTTTGATCATTTCAGAATGTCTGCTCATTTATATATTGTTATCATGCACAAACCTAATGGTGCTTTTTCAGAGAATTCTAGTATCATCTTTTTTAGCAACATTTGCTGACTTTAAATGATCCCACCTATAACCCCGAAGAAAAATACATCTATAAGTGGTGCTGCAGAAAAGAGATCCCGATATACATTTCAGCATGTGTTTTTAAATCCTCTGACTGAAACTCACAATCCTTTTACCAGCTTAGAACACTGATAGTAATTCTATTACCACTGCAATAGCCATCCCTCTCTAATTCTCTAGACACAATTACTGTGCACCATGCAAGATGAATGCAAATTAACAGAAGAAAAAACACCGTAGAAAAGAGAAAATCAGTGTGGGCTGAAATGTTCCTGCAGGGGATGCTCTTGCACTCTCAAGTTTAGCTGAATGATCTTCCAGAAACAGTTAAAAAGCAACTGAAGCGGGGGGGGGGGGGGGGGCATAAAAAAAAAAAAATTAAAAAAAAAAAACCAAAA
>VZTE01000901.1:15569-26211 GCA_013397775.1 Eulacestoma nigropectus | reverse complement strand
TCCCCTTTCCCCTTTCCCCTTTCCCCTTTCCCCTTTCCCCTTTCCCCTTCGCTTTCCCCCTGCACATTAGGGAAAGAGCAATCCCCGTGGGAATGGTTTTTTGGGATAGCACAGCCCCCAGAATTCCATGCTGAGTGGGTTTTGTTGGGACAGAGGGCACTTGAGGGGTGTAAACAGAGGGACAGGATGGACCCGACCGGGAAAACTCCAAAAACTCCCCACGCTCCCTCAGCAGGACCCGGGAGAGTCTGGCCTGTGGATGCCTCCAGTGGGAGAGCAGGAATTGATGGATCTCCTGGCAGGGGATGGCTGAGTTTTGTGGAAAACTCTGTGGGAATGCAGCTCCAAGGACGGGTTTGCATCAGCAGAGCTGGGGAGGGAGGATGGGGCTGGGCCCAGCTGGGGGTGCCAGTCAGGCTGTGCCTCCCACGTCCATGCAAATCATGGAATCCCAGAATATCCTGAACAGGGATCATCCAGCCCAGCCCCAGGCCCTGCACAGACACCCCAACAACCCCACCCTGGGCATCCCTGGCAGCGCTGCCCAAACGCTCCTGGAGCTCTGGCAGCCTCGGGGCCGTGCCCATTCCCTGGGGAGCCTGGGCAGTGCCCAGCACCCTCTGGGGGAAGAACCTTTCCCTGCTCTCCAGCCTGAGCCTGCCCTGGCCCAGCTCCGGCCGTTCCCTGGCTCCTGTCCCTGTCCCAGGGAGCATCAGCACCTTGTGTTTTCCCTCTTTTTTTCCCTCTTTCCCCTCTTTTTTTCCTCCTTTTTTTCCCCTCTTTTTCCTCTTTTTTTTCCCCCTCTTTTCCTGCTCCTTTCCCCGTGGATGCTGTGACTCCACCCTCAGCCCTGGACCTTTCCCAATGTTGTCACTGTCCCCATTCCCTGCAATCCCAGCGGGATTAAACAGTGGGGTTTTAATTTGGGGAGTTTAGAATCACTGGGTGTCTCTTGAATAATCGGGATTTTAGAATAATTGTGATTTTAGAATAACTGGGATTTTAGATCAATCGGGATTTTAGCGGCTTCCCCGCCTCTCGCGGAGCTCTTTTTGTGGCAAGTCTGGAATTGCTGTGCCAGAGGATCCAAGCCTCCCGATGCTGGTGCTGATTTTAGGTACCGATGAGAAAGGATGTTATCCACAAATGAGCTGCCCCCGCTGAGTTCCAACCTGGGATCGCAGCTCCCGAGGGTTGGGAAAACCCTCGGAGCTCATCGAGTTCCTCCTTCCCTTCCCTTTCCTACTCAGAGTTTCCGGCTCTGCCGAGGACAGATCCAGCTTGAGTCGATTTTCCCCTTCTCATCCCTGATTTCTCCGGGTTTGGGATCGTGGTTTTCCCAGCGGATTTGCTGTCCCTGAGTTATTCTCAGGTCTGGCTGTAGCCCAGGGGTGTTGAGGTAAAACCTGAACCTGAAACCTGAATTCAGTGAGGGGCACTGGGGGCGAGTTCTGCTCTCTGAGCCAGCAGGAACCTCTGCCCGGGCGCTGATCCCTTTTCCTTCTCCTTGTTTTTCACCTGGGCACTGATCCCAGCACCTTTTCCTTCTCCCTGTTTTTCACCCAGGCACTGAACCCAGCACCTTTTCCTTCTCCCTGTTTTCTCCCTGGGAATTTCCTCTGGGTGTTGTTCAGAGCGTCTCTGGTGGAGCTGTCGCTGTCTTGAGTCTGGCTACTCAGAATTTCGGCTGTGCCGAGGACAAATCCGGCTTGAGTCGATTTTTCCCTTCTCATCCCTGATTTCTCCATGGTTTTCCCAGTGGATTTGCTGTCCCTGAGTTATTCTCAGGTCTGGCTGTAGCCCAGGGGTGTTGAGGTAAAACCTGAACCTGAAACCTGAATTCTAATGCTGGAAATCTCCTCTTTAAAAGTCCAGTGAAGATCTTCAAATACTTCCCAATTTCTCTTGGAATGTTCCCTGCCTGGGGAGGCAGAGAGAGAGCCCAGGGTGGCACTGAGGGCACAGCGAGTTCTGCTCTCTGAGCCAGCAGGAACCTCCAGCTGGGCGCTGATCCCTTTTCCTTCTCCCTGTTTTCTCCCTGGGAATTTCCTCTGGGTGTTGTTCAGAGTGTCCCTGGTGGAGCTGTGGCTGGGTTGAGTGTGGCTACTCAGAATTTCGGCTGTGCCGAGGACAAATCCGGCTTGAGTCGATTTTTCCCTTCTCATCCCTGATTTCTCCATGGTTTTCCCAGTGGATTTGCTGTCCCTGAGTTATTCTCAGGTCTGGTTGTAGCCCAGGGCCACCGTGGTGAAACCGGAACCCGAAATCTGAATTCTAATGCTGGAAATCCCATCATTAAATTTCAGTGAAAATCTTCAAGTATTTCCCATTTCCCTTGGAATGTTCCCTGCCTGGGGAGGCACAGAGAGAGCCCTGGGTGGCACTGAGGGCACTGATTCTGGTTTATTATCTCTTTTCAGACCTTAAACATCTCCCGGATGCTTCCCAGTCTCTGCCCCGGAGACGCCCCAGCCCCAGAGCATGAAGTAAGCCTTGGCTTCTGCTACTTCCAGACAAAACATTCCCAATTTTAGATACATTTTAAAGGGAAAAGAGTAGATTTGGGATGTAAGTCGAGGTGGGAGTGAGGAGCAGGAGGAAGGGAGTGAATTGCAGCCTGTGCCATGGCCAATGCCCTGAGCCTGGGGGATGCGAATAATTTGAGCATCACTTGGGGGCCACCTCGTTAATTAAACTGATTTTTTAAAATCATCCGCCGAAATTCCAGTTGGAAATCGAAGAGGA
Organism: Eulacestoma nigropectus; assembly: GCA_013397775.1. Lineage (NCBI taxonomy): Eukaryota > Metazoa > Chordata > Aves > Passeriformes > Eulacestoma > Eulacestoma nigropectus. Next base: position 23,466 of record VZTE01000901.1, on the reverse strand, counting down.
ATTGTTTTTAGGAACAGCCTTTCGCCTCTGCCCCATCCTCTGGGGGGGAGATGAGGGCACAGAGGGGGCTCAGCTCCCTCGGGATCCCGTTTTGGGGGCAGTGGCGGGGGAAAAAAGGGGATGTGAATGCCAGAATTGGGTGTGAGGGACCCCAGGGGGTCACTGGTGCCACCCCCCTGCTCCAGCAGGGCCATCCCGGAGCTCAGGGCACAGGATTGTGTCCACGTGGCTCTGGAATATCCCAGGGAGGAGACTCCAGCCCCTCTCTGGGCTCTGTCCAGGGCTGGGCACTGCCCAGGGAAGTCAGGGAATAATTAAACATCTCCTCGTCCTCTCCATGGCTCCGTGGGCAGGGCTGGGAAAAGCTGCAGGGATTTTATTGTCTCAACTCCGTGACACTCTGAAGATGAAAGTTTTTGGGATTCCTGGCCGCGGAATAAATAATTTCCAGGGGGAATCATGGAATGGCCTGGCTTGGAAGAGACCTTAAATTCCTTAATTTTCTGTGCAAGATTCTCCTTTGTGAGCAAGGTATCATGGATTGGGGGTGCAAATCCCGACCCCATTTGTGGTCTCACCTTCCTCTGGGATTCCTGCTCCTTCCCCACAGGCTCCTGGATCCCTTGGGATGGATTTGCTGTGGGGCAGCTCCAGGATTCCTTCCTGCCCATCCCGGTTTTGGGGTGTGAGAGCTGCTCCACAGAGCTGGGAGCGCTCCCTTTGGAATTCCGTTGGCACTCTGGTGGGTTTTAACTCCGTCCCTGCTTCCTGGAAATCCGGGATTTCCTTGCCCACTGAGTGTGTTGAAGGATGAATTCCTGCCTGGGACTGTGGCTGGCACCATCCCTGTGAATTTCCCTGGGAATGTGGGGGGTTTTCCCTCTTTTCTGTCCATCCTGCCGTGCCCATTGCTAAAAATTAGATGGATTTTTGGAGTGACCCCAAAATTCTGGGACCGGGAGTGACTCTCACTGGGATCATCGCCTTCCTGCCAGCGTGGGGATGGCAGCTGGGATTTTCGGGTGGGTTTTAACTCCGTTCCTGCTTCCTGGAAATCCGGGATTTCCTTGCCCACTGAGTGTGTTGAAGGATGAATTCCTGCCTGGGACTGTGGCTGGCACCATCCCCTCTCATCCCTGGGAATTTCCCTGGGAATTTCCCTCCTTTCTGTCCATCCTGCCGTGCCCATTGCTAGAATGTGACGGATTTTTGGAGTGACCCCAAAGTTCTGGGATCAGGAGCGACCCTGCACTGCAGCCATCGCCTTCCTGCCAGCGTGGGGATGGCAGCCGGGATTTTGGTGGGATAAATAAGATTCTCATCCTTTGGAATCAAGAATATCCCACTGCTCTGGGCATAAAAATCACTTTTTATCCATGTAAATCTTCAGGAAAAAGCCACAACCAAGTGGGGCTGGTTTATTCCCTGATAATTCACAGGGCTGGGAGTTTTCCCTCCTCCTCCCTGCTCCCAAATTTCCCTTGGTTTTCCTCTCCAGCCCCTCAGACCCTCTCAGCCCACAGAGCCGGCCCCTTCCCCGTCACACAGGAATTTCTTCCTCCCTCCCAGCACCCCCCTTCGCCAGGATTGATCCCAAACCCCTTCCAAGTCCTGAGATCTGGAGGTGCTGAGCTGCCGTTGACTTTTCCTTTTAAATTTCATTTTCCTTAATCTCGTTCCGCATCACAACGCGATTTTCCTTTATTTGGTAATTGACGTGAGCCCAGTCCTGCAGAGGCTCCAGCTCAGAAATTCAGGTTTTTTGTGGTTTTCTTGCTTTGTTTCAGCAAAGATTTGCTGGGTTTGTTGGGTTTTTTATGCCTTTCACAGCAGCACAATTATCAAACAAATTGAAGAGGGTCTGAGCTGTTCGGTGAGAGGAGGAGGTTTTAAAATGTTCCTTCAGCGCCTTAAAATAAAAATACCCAGAGCAGAATTGTGTCCTGCTTCCAGCTGGGTTCTCACTTCTCCTAATTGATAAAGTGGAAGTTTCTGCTTAATTACTGATAATTAAACAAGCAACAAAAATGAAAGAGAAAGGATTAAAAAAAAAAATCTCCTTCAAGGCCAGGTTGGAAGGGGCTTGGAGCAACCTGGGAGAGGGGAAGGGGTGGAACGAGATGGATTTTTTAAGGCCCTTTCCTCCCCAAAGCAGCCTGAGAAATCGGAATTGTAGCCAATGCCCTGCTTCAATCCTGTCCAGCGAGTTCTGCGCTCCCAGGGTTGGCACCTGGGTGATTCTGCAGCCCTGGAATTACTCAGCAGATAAATCAATTAACCCCGAGTTCCCAGAAACGCTCTGGCAGCAGCAGCAGCAGCTGCAGGGATGGTTAATGCCCCAAAGGCAAAAACAAAGGGCCCTTTGGGACTGTTCTGGTCCCTTTTAGTCTATTCTGGTCCGTTTTGGTTTCTTTGAGTCCCTTTTGGTCTCTTTCAGACCCCTTTTGGTTTGGTCAGGTCCTTTTTGTTCTGGTCTGGTCCCTTTTGGTCTGATCAGATCCTTTTTAGTCTGCTCAGGTCCTTTTTGGTCTGGTGTGATCTGCTTTGGTGTCTTCTGGTCCGTTTTGGTCTCTTCTGGTCCCTTTCGGTCTGCTCAGGCCCCTTTAGGTCTGTTCAGATCCCTTTTTGTCTGTCCTGGTCCCTTTTGGTCCATTCTGATCCCTTTTGGTCTGTCCTGGTCCCTTTTGGTCCATTCTGATCCCTTTTTGTCTGTCCTGGTCCCTTTTGGTCCGTTCTGGTCCCTTTTGGTCCGTTCTGGTCCCATTTGATCTCTTCTGGCCCCTTTTTGTCTCTTCTTGTCCCTTTTGGTCCGTTCTGGTCCCTTTTGGTCTGTTCTGGTCCCTTTTTGGTCTGCTCAGGTCACCTTTGGTCTGTTCAGGTCCTTTTTGGTCTCTTCTGATCCCTTTTGGTCTCTTCTGTCCCTTTTGATCTGTTCTGGCCCCTTTTGGTCCATTCTGGTCCCTTTTGGTCTCTTCTGTCCCTTTTGATCCATTCTGGCCCCTTTTGATCCGTTCTGGCCCCTTTTGGTCCATTCTGGCCCCTTTTTGGTCCATTCTGGCCCTTTTTGGTCCATTCTGGCCCCTTTTGGTCCATTCTGGTCCCTTTTGCTCTGTTCTTGTCCCTTTTGGTCTCTCCAGGCCCTTTTTTGTCTGTCCCAGGGTGGTGTTGGATGGGGTGTCCCAGGGTGTCCCAGGGCTGCTCCTGCTTTTCCTTGGCTTGGGAATTGCCATTGAAACAAAACTAAATCAGGCAAGGGGATGAGCCACGTGTGTGAAAATAATCAGGGAGGAAAGAGTAGAACCACCGGGAAAACCCCGCTGCAGCCCAGCCCTCCTGACAGGGAATGGGGAGGGGATAAACCCCAAAAATAACCCCAAATCCCGAGTTTTGGAGGCGGGGTCACCCCAAAATGTGAAGGAAACCCTGCAAAGGGCAAAACTCTGCTGGGACTCCCCTCTCCAAGCAGTGAGTCCTGAATTTGTGTTTTTATCGTCGTTTTTTGGGGGGATTCAGACTCGAATCTTCCCTTTGTGTTTCTGACACCCGCCTGGGATCCTCAGGAGCACCAAGTTTGTTTTTTCCTGCCCAGCTGAAGGTTTTCACTTTTATTTTTCCCCTATTTCCCCCTCTTCCTGTGCCTTCAGGCTGTAACCCGGGGGGAAAAGTTGTCTTGGAGGGGGGAGGATTTATTTGCGTCACGAAAATGGTGAAAGAAAACAGCAAATAGGGCAGGGATGCCCAGGAAAAATGAATTCTCTGCTGGGAATTCCTTCGAGGAACTCCAGATGAATAAATAAATTGGTAAATTTGTTCAATAAATGAGGTTTTCAGTGCTTAAAACTCTTGTGGGAGGTCAGGGACTGGAACTGGGTCTGTTTTGAGGTGCCAAGTGCTCCTCCAAAGCCATGGGCAGTGGAATTTGGGGTCATCTTGGACGTTTTTGGTGTCGTGGGCGCAGGAAGGAGGAATCCAAGTGAGAGCCTTTTCCATGGAAAACGTGTCAGGAATTCCTTCCTTCCCATCCCGGGGTGGGAAAGGATTTTCAGCAGTGCAGGGCGAAAGAGTTAACGAGTGATCAAAATATCAGGGAATTCTGGAATGCTTTGGGATGGGAGGGACCTGAAATCCCACCCAATGGGCAGGGACACCTCCCACCGTCCCAGGCTGCTCCAGCCTGGCCTTGGGCACTGCCAGGGATCCAGGGGCAGCCACAGCTGCTCTGGGAATTCCAGCCCAGCCCCTCCCCACCCTCCCAGGGAACAATTCCTGCCCAATATCCCAGCCAGCCCTGCCCTCTGGGACTGGGAAGCCATTCCCTGTGTCCTGTCCCTCCGTGCCTTGTCCCCAGTCCCTCTCCAGCTCTCCTGGAGCCCCTTCAGGCCCTGCGAGGGGCTCTGAGCTCTCCCTGGAGCTTCTCCTCTCCGGGTGAACATTCCCAGCTCTCCCAGCCCGGCTCCTTCCCTCCCTTTCCCCCTCCCTTTTCCCTCCCTTCCCTCCGCTCCAGGTGCCTCCAGCAGATCCCCCTCCCAGCCCCGGCCACAAAAGCGTTAATGGCACAGGAGGAAGATTTTTTTCTTTTCCTCCCTCTCCCCGTGGAAGTTTGGGAAGCATGTGCCTCGATTTCCATATAAAGTGGCCATTGATGGGAATGCCGGGAATAAAAGGAGCTTTTCTTTTTCCCTGGCACTGAGGCTTTGTCCCGGGATTTCGGTGAATGCGCTCGTGTGTGAGCGTGGAGGGGGTGTAGGAACGGCCACTGGCGGCAGGAATCTGTTGAGAATCCATCGGGTTTTTCCCCCTAATCCATCCTTTTTTACACCCTGTGGAATGATCAGATTTCTCTGGATTTTCTGACAGGACACTGAGATAGAAGGGAGGGAAAATTCCTCCCCCTGCCCTATGCAAATCACCCCAAAACCTCTCCCAGCACCCCTGAAAGCCGCTTTGTTCCCGAGTTTTGCTCGGGAACGTCGATAATTCCAGTCGGGAATGTCGATAATTCCAGTGGTTTGTCCTTCCTTTAACTGGGGGAATGGCAGGAATTGTGCTGATCGCCTGTTGGTGTCCAAGTGGGGCAGGAATTTTGGGGAATTTAAACTTCTGTGGGGAAGGAGCAGAGATCCAGGGTGGGAATTTTGTGTAATTCCAGGGTGAGGGAATTTTGTGTAATTCCAAGGAAAGGTGAGATGCTCCCCCAATCCTGCAGCAAAGGGAGATTTCTTATTTAAAAAATTATAAATATTTGGGTAAAATACCAACTTTTCTGAGGAAGGAGCAGAGATCCAGAGAGGGAATTTTGTGTAATTCCAGGATGAGGGAATTTTGTGTAATTCCAAGGACAGGTGAGATGCTCCGCCCTGGTTCTGAAGCAAAGGGAGATTTCTTATTTAAAAAATTACAAATATCTGGATGAACTTCAGTGAGGGAGGAGCAGAGATCCAGGATGATGGGAAGGCAATGCGCTGAATTTTTGGGGAAAAAAAGAGGTGATTTCAGGGAAAGAACCACGGTTCCCAGTCCTGGGATTCGCCCCTGCCTGTCCCACTCCACCCTCTCACTCCTGGGCGCTTCCAGCCTCACCTGCTCCTTGTTTTCCATGGGATTTTTGCCTGGAAAATTCCTGGGGATCCCTCTGGCTCCCTGCCTGCCACAGAGGGGAAATTCTGGGGTTTAATGGAAGCTCTGCAGCCACGTGGGATTAATTTGGAATAATTTTTTAGCCGGAACGATGCCTTTGGCTGGGGAATGCCGCAGCACTTCTGGTCCTGGCAGTGGCAGCGAACTCGGGTGAGGATTGCACAGCTCAGTAATTGCTGTGTTTCCAGTCAGGGTTGAGAAATGTGCTCAGTCCTAAATCCCTGCCTCATTCCCTCATTCCCATGAACCCGCTGAGCGCTTCCCGAGTTTTTAAAGGCATTCCTGGGTGGAAAAAAAACCAGAAGCGTTCGCAGTTCCCTGCTCTCCTCGGGGCTCTGGGTGTGGCGGGTTAAAACCGTGGAATCACCAAGGATGGAAAGAAACATGGAATTATGGACGTTGGAAAAAACCCTCCAGCGCCACCAAATCCTCCTGCAAATCTCGGTTCCAATCCCGGGAATCGTGACCAGGTGTTTGTGCACTCGGCTTTGCAAAAATGTAGATTTTCAACCTGTCCTGGCAGCCACAGGGAGTTCTGTCCCCTCAGAGTTGCTCGCAGGCCCCAAAATGGGTTTAAAATCTGTATTTTGGGGTCTGTGAGCGACTCTGGGGGGACAGAACTCCACAGTGTCCCAAACACTCTTTTTTTCTGGCTGAATTTTGGGGAAAAAAAAAGCAAATTTGAGCCCAAAATAGTTCCTTGCTCCTCCCAGCAGCTGCTCTGGGCTCTGTGGGTTATCGCAGAAGGGGCAGAATTTGACGTCCTTTACCAAAATAATTGTGGCTTTTAAAAAGTTGGCGATGCTGGAGAGTTCCTTTTATTCCCAGATAATTTTTACCTGTTCTTTAGGAATGTCCTGGGAGGTTTGGCCGGGCTGGCGGTGCCGTCACACCCCAAAATAATCAGGGAAAGGTAAAATTAAGCCAGACCAGGTCACGCAGCAGGGCCCGGCCCAAATATTGAGCGAGGCCTCTAATAACCGACCCGGGATAGCAACAGAACGTGCCTGGTTTATTCTCCCGGGAAAAGGGGATATTTTGGAAGGGGTTTGAGGCTCGGTAATTGTGGGTTGGGTGGCTGTAAACAGCCCGGCCCTAATTGAGGCTGTGGGGTCAGGGTTTAATTGCTGTTTTCTGGCTCGGAATAGAAACCTCGGCGGCGCCCCCGGCTCAGCTCGGCAGCTCCTGAGGGAAAAATTCCCATTCCAAGGGGCTCTGCGGGAGGATCCGCTCCCTTTCCTCCCCTCCCCAGGATGTGCAGGGCCAGGGGAGCAGCCCCGGCGCCTCTCTGCTCATCCAGAGGGACGGGGATTGATTAATTAGAGTCCCAAATGATTCTGCTCCTGCTGGAGGATGGGGTTGGAATGCGGAGAAGGTGAGGGAATGTTGAGGGAATGTTGTCCATCCCGAGCCTCTCCTCCGCCGCCCTCGGTGCCTCCTCAGGGCACAATTCCCAGAATCCTGGGGTGGTTTGGGGTTGGAAGGGACCTTAAAGCTCATCTCTGGCACGTCCAACCCCCTGCCACGGTCGGGTTCCGTTTCCACCAGGAAAGGTTTCCATTTCCACATTCCCACCACTCCCGGTCGCTCCCAGCCCCGTCCAACCCCCAGGTCCCACGGTGTTCCAGGAGTTTCTGGAATACGGCTGGAATTGCGCCACGGAAGTTCGATGGAAGTTCCTATTTCCCTGTGGAGAGTCCAAGCAGGAATTTCAAGGGAATTCCAGCCTGCCGGCGATGCTGGATTTTATCGTTTGATGGCGCTCCTGGAGGCTCCCGATGGACGACTCGGTGGCCTTTGGAAAGGCAGCGCGGTTTATTCCCGATCCGTGGATTAAAATCCCAACGGGAAGGGCAGCGGGAGGTGTCCTGTGCTCCCTCCCTGTGTGCCAGGCTGAGTTACTGCCCCCTTCCCCACCTTCCCGTCACCTTCTGAACCACGATCCTTTATTTCGCTTCCCCGTGGATTTTAGCGGGAATTCTGAATCCCAGCGTTGGCTCAGAGCCGCCTTCAGCCGCGAGGAAATCCGAATGCAGAATCCGTGGGATAAGGAATTCCTGGAGCCCCCGCGGAGCGCAGAGAGCACAGCCCTCCCCTCCCAGCCCCACACCCCACGCGTGCTCCACGCTCCCAGTGCTCCCAGTGCCTCCCAGTGCCTCCCAGTGCTCCCAGTGCTCCCAGTGCTCCCAGTGCCTCCCAGCCATGCTCCCAGTGCTCCCAGTGCCTCCCAGTGCCTCCCAGTGCTCCCAGTGCTCCCAGT
>VZTE01000901.1:1718-14855 GCA_013397775.1 Eulacestoma nigropectus | reverse complement strand
GCTCCCAGTGCTCCCAGTGCCTCCCAGCCATGCTCCCAGTGCCTTCCAGTGCTCCCAGTGCTCCCAGTGCCTCCCAGTCCAGCTGCTCGTACATTTTTTGTATGTTTTTTTCAATAGGAAAATGTTGAATGAGTGGCTTAGTTATGGTGTTTTGTAATCAGGAGAGACATTAGGAGAGCAAAGTAAGGAATTCCCAAATCCCAAGGTTTTCTCCTCTGCTCCAGGTACCTGAAATGTAAATGTGGCCAGGTTGGATGCTCTGGTGAGGAAAATAAAATGTTTTGGACATTTTTTCCATAGGAAAATGTTGGATAAGTGGCTTAGAGATTATTTTACTCACCGGGAGAGACATTAGTAAAGCAAAGGAGGCAATTCCAATAATCCCAAGGTTTTCCCCTCTGCTCCCAAATGTGGCCGGGTTGGATGTTCTTCCAAGTGGGAAAAATACATTTTTGGACATTTTTTCCTAGGAAAATGTTGGATAAGTGGCTTAGAGATTATTTTACTCACCGGGAGAGACATTAGTAAAGCAAAGGAGGCAATTCCAATAATCCCAAGGTTTTCTCCTCTGCTCCCGGCACTCCTACAAATCCACATGAAAGAGAAAGCGGGAGGAAAACAGGGACTGGGGTGTCCCAAAAGCAGCCTGGATTTGGGGGGATGAGGAGCATGAACATCCATCCTCTGCCTCCCTGAGAAAGCCTTTCCAAAGGAAAAATCTGCTGGAAAACAAGGGATGCCCTGGAGAGGGGAATTCCGCGGGGTTTAACTTCCTGCTTAGAGTTTGGAAATTTTCTTCTTTTTTTTGTGTTTTTTTTTGTTTGGTTTTTTTTGGGGTTTTTTTGTTTGTTTTTTTGTTTTTTGTTTTTTTTTTTGTTTTGTTCTCCCACTTGGAAAAGGAATTAATTTTCCCTCATTTCATGGTCCAAAGGTTGGGCACCTGCTCAGGCCTCCCAGAAAATCAGGAGCTGCTGGAGGGTGACGCAGCCCATCTGTCCCAACAGCCATCCCAGCGGGAAAGGATCCCTCTCCTTCCCTCCTCCGGGGAACGGGGACGGCTTTGGGGTCGAGATATTTGGGGTCAAGTAAATCCACCCTGAAGAGAGAGCAGCAAACCCCACCTGCTGCCCCCCAGATTCCTGCAGCAAACAGAATCCAAGCGGGAAGGGAAGTGTTCACGCTGCCCCAGCAGCGCGGTTAAGCCAGGACTAAGCTGGGGTTTTAGGGATGTTGTGCTCTTGAGCCTCGCTGGTTTTTCCTTTAAAGGTCACGTTTGAGGAACTCCTGAGTGCTCAGGATGCAAAACACCTTCAGAGTCCCTTTTTAAAGGATTTTATGGATTCATTTCTCGTTCAATCCCCACGTTCTGGGGGTTTTGCTGGTGCAATGTGCACGGTGAGACTCAAATCCAACAGATCCCACGTCCTGAGCTGGAAGGGATCCACCAGGATCATCCAGCCCCACCCCAAATCCCACCCGGGGCACCCCTGGCAGCGCTGTCCAAACACTCCTGGAGCTCTGGCAGCCTGGGGAATGTCACCATTCCCAGCACCCTTTTAGGGAAGAACCTCTTCCCAAAATCCAGCCTGGCCCTGCCCTGGCATTCCATTCCCACTTATCCCATTTCATTCCGTTTATAAAGGTAAAAACAGGGAAAGAAAAAAAAAAAAAAGGAAAAGGAAAACACGGGGCTGGCCCAGAGCTTGTGTCGCACGCAGGGAGAGCGCATCTGGGCGTCAGAATTCCCAGGAAATCGCAAGGACCCATCAGGAAAACCCTCCTGGTTTTTCCCTCCCAGACACAGGCGGGGATTTTGGCCTCCAAAGTTTCATCCCCATTTCTGTGGGAAGCTGGGATTGTTCAACACCTAAAGCAGTTGGAACCATCGATTTTGCCTTTCTGCCGACATTTCTACGTTCCCTGGCAGAGAATTCCCTCTTTTTTATAATCTAAGAAGAGCTTAAATTGGCTTTTTTTTAGGTCCAGTTAATGGAGTTCATCTCTAATCACAGGAGGGGAATGGATCAGACTCCAAAATTGGATCAGACTCCAAAATTCCTCCTCCACCAGGATCTCTGCTCCTGTTTTCCCGTTTTCCTGTTTTCCCGTTTTCCCGTTTTCCTGACACGCACGCGCTGCTGATCCGCAGATGGAAATATTTGTTGTTCAGTCCGGGGTTATTCTTGGGAGTCTTCGCCTTTTGTCCCTGTGGATGGTCCCGGAATTCCTCCTCGTCCTCAGGAACTTCCCAGATCTCCTTCTCCAGGTGCTCCACGGGGTTCCAGCGCTGAATTCCCACTTTTGGGAGCATTCCTGGGCATTCCTGAAGGGAATTTCCCTGGATCCCTGAGGAAGAGGAGCTCTTCCTTAAAGGGAAGGGATTCAACCACTGAAATCCCACTTTTGGGGGCATTCCCTGGGCATTCCCGAAGGGCAGGGCTGAATTTCCCTGGATCCCGGAGGAAGAAGAGCCTTCGTCCCTCAAGGGAAGGGGTTCAACCACTGAATTCCCACTTTTGGGGGCATTCTCTGGGAATTCCCAAAGGGAATTTCCCTGGATCCCTGAGGAAGAGGAGCTCTTCCTTAAAGGGAAGGGATTCAACCACTGAAATCCCACTTTTGGGGGCATTCCCTGGGCATTTCTGAAGGGAATTTCCCTGGATCCCTGAGGAAGAAGAGCTCTTCCTTGAACAGAAGGGGTTCTGGTCAGGTCCTTCAAGCACCAATGGCCGGATTTGTTGGGAATCGGGGCTCCAGAGAATTCCAGGGTGGAAATACCTCACGGAAGGTGTGAAAGGAATGCAGGGAATGCTGGAATCTGTGGGATTGGGCTCTCTGCAGCCTCAGCCTCATCTCCCAAGGGATGGGGTGGGGCAGGGATGAACTCCCCGTCCCTGGGGTTTTGCGTCCTGGAGATCCCAATCCCGATCTCCCTCCTTGTGTCACATCCCTCTCTTCCCACTGGTTTTTAGCTGGAAAACCTCTGCCTTGCTGGGAATGTGTTCCTGGGAGAGCTCTCCTGCCTAGAATTGCTGATCTTTGTTAATTAACCCTGCAAACACTGTCGGGAATTTCTTGGTTTGGCTCTCCCAGTCAATCCCGAGACTCCTCTGTGCTCCCAGTTTTCCTCCCAGTTCCCATCCCAGAGAGTCCTCGGTGCTCCCAGATTTCCTCCTATCCCTGTTCCCATCCCCAGACTCCTCCATGCTCCCAGTTTTCCTCCTATCCCTGTTCCCATCCCAAGCACTGGCTGGAGTGGGACTGACCAGAGCAGTTTTCCTTCAGAAGAAAATCCCATTTTTAACTCCGAGAGGGATTTTTAGCAGACCCTACGGCTGGAGCCTCCCTCTCCTGCTTTTCCTGTGCTCCTCCCAAGGCACCGGGAGGGCTGGGAAGGGTTTTTTTGGGATGCTGGAGCACAGATGGCCTCGGAGCCGCTCTCCCCAGGCCTGGTGGCTGCTGCTGCTGCCCATCTGCTGCCCTTTGAAAAAACCGAAACAGCAATTCCTGAGGGATGCCAGGAACCGGCCCTTCCCGGCACTTCCAGCCAGGATTTGGGATTCTGGATAGAATTCTCCAAACCCACTGTGGGATTTGTCCCTCCTGGAGGTGTTCCCAAGACCTCTTGTGCTGCTGCTCGTGGGGTCCCCTTTGTCCTTCCCGAAGCAGCAATTCCCGAGGGATGCCAGGAACCGGCCCTTCCCGGCACTTCCAGCCAGGATTTGGGATTCTGGACAGAATTCTCCAAACCCACTGTGGGATTTGTCCCTCCTGGAGGTGTTCCCAAGACCTCTTGTGCTGCTGCTCGTGGGCTCCCCTTTGTCCTTCCCGAAGCAGCAATTCTCAAGGGATGCCAGGAACCAGCCCTTCCAGCCTGGATTTGGGATTCTGGACCGAATTCTCCAATCCCAGCCTGGAATTTGTCCCTCCTGAAGGTGTTCCCGAGGCCCCAGAGCCCCTCGTGCTGCTGCTCGTGGGCTCCCCTTGTCCTTCCCGAAGCAGCAATTCCCGAGGGATGCCAGGACTGGCGCCTGGAACAGGTGGGAAGGGGATAGACAAGGAAAATCTGACTTCAGGGAATTCGAATTTAAAACTTTGATGGGAAGCACAAAAAAAAAAACCAAAACAACCAAAAATTAGGAAGAAAATTCAAAAGGCATTAAAGATCCCAAATTAATTCCAAACGCGTGGCCTTTCCCCCCGAAATTTTGTAGGAGAAAAGACTTTAATGAATATCCTGGTTGGAAGCTCATTTTCCAGCACAGGAAAATCTGGATTTTCCATCCTAAAAGGGCTGGAGGCACCAACCCTAGTAGGAAAAAGGATCCAGAAGCCCTTCCCAGACACTCATCCCAAGGTTTAGGAGCAGGACGGGGTTTTATTTGGGATTTTCCCCTCTTTTTTTTTCAACCAGCAGCCCGAGAGGCATCTCCATTGCATCCCGAGCATTCTCTGTTTGTTTGGAGAATTTTGGGATGGCTTCAAGCCCAGGTTTCCTTTGGATCCTGGAGGATTTGGGATTGATTTCTTTCCAGTGCCACCCCTGAAACGGAGCTTCCTCCTCTTTTCGTTTTCCATCCCCAGCTCTGCTGAGCTGCGAAGTTCAAATGAACCGAAATCACGGAAAAATAAATAATTCTGGTTCTGATGGATTCCCGGATTTATTTTGGCTCCCGCCAAGGCAGGAATGTGGCGGGGGGAGGAAATTGGATTCCATTCCAAGGGCAGTTGGATTAAACCAGGAGGGTTTTGGGGTTTTCCTTGGGATGTTGGATTTGTGATTTTAGGGTCGTTTTCCAGGGATTTGGGAGAGGTTTCTTCCAGCCCTGTCTCCATCCTCCCTCCACAGGGATCTTCCACAGGGATGTGGAATGAGCCTGGAATAATTCATTTGTTGGGGTCCTACTGGGGGAACCCAGACGTGGCAGAATTTTAGGGAAAAAATTGGGGTGCTTGGACAAGGGAATTTTTTACTGGAGATCTCGAGGACTCCAAGTCATGAAACTTTGAATTAGGGATGTCCTGAAGCACCTTGGAATAGCAATCAGCTCCTTTTAAAGTGAAAACCCTTTAAAATGTCCATTTTTGGGTCATTTTTTGAGGCTGCTCTCAGGATTCCTCACTCCCTGTCTAACCCAGGTGCTGCTGGGGTTATTTATCCATCAGGAATTGGGGCTGTCCTGCAGGATCTTGGAATACCTGGAAGGAATCAGCCCCTTTTAAACTGAAAACCCTTTGAAAAGTCCAATTTTTGGGTCATTTTTTGAGGCTGCTCTCAGGATTCCTCATTCCACATCTAACCCAGGTGCTGCTGGAGTTATTTATCCATCAGGAATTGAGGCTCTCCTGCAGAATCTTGGAATACCTGAAGGAATCAGCCCCTTTTAAACTGAAAACCCTTTGAAATGTCCATTTTTTCGGTCATTTTTTGGGTTTCTCTCACGATTCCTCACTCCATGTCTAACCCAGGTGCTGCTGGTGTTATTTATTCCCTTTATTCCATCAGGAATCTTTTCCCTGGAGCCGCAGGCAGGGCTCCAGCTCCGGGCATTTGGGAGCCTGAGGTTTTCCTGTGCCCGTCTCACGCTCCCGGCGTGGCCCTGGCATCCATCTGCCAGCCCCAGCTGCTCCGTGGAGCTGAGCTCCGTATGGGGAGGGGAAAAAAGATCCCTCTGGACACGGATCCGCTTGGAAAATCGCCTCCTCTCCTGTCCTTAGGCAAAGAATTAAAATTTGTACTCTTTATTTCAGAGTTTGTTGCCACTCTGCTCTTGCTTTTGTGGGAGTAAAACCAGGGATGAAGTGAAGGGGGACTGCTGGAGGTTGGAATGTTTTGATGCAAATTAATGAATCCCTGTTTTTCCCCTCGAGGTGCCTTATAATTTTTTTGGGAGCAGCCCTTGGAGGAGCTGCTCCTTCCCAGCTCCAGGAGAAGCTCTGCTGCCTGGGGGATTTTCCTCTCCGACCTCATCAGCTCCTGGGCCTCTCACTGGAGGGGTGATGGGGACGTCCCTGGTTCTTGATTTTGCTTCTTTCCCTACAAATTCCCTCCGATCCCGGTCCTTCCCTCCGCCCCAGCGGGCTCTGGGCGCTCCCTGCCCTCCCTGCCAATAAGTATTTGATTTTTCCTGGTTTGAACCAATTGCCTCCGGGTTTTCTGGTGAGATTTCCTGCCTGACAGCTCCGTGTGGGAATGAGCTGCTCGTCCTGGAGCGCTGCTGTGGCTCCTTGGAGAACTTTTCCAGAAACCCCTGTGCCTAAATTTTGTGTTTAACGAGGGAATTTTTGTATTTTTTTCCCTGAGTTTCGCCCTGAACCCCTCCCACGCTGCACTTTAGGTAATGAGGGCCTATTTTGGATCCCATCCTAATTCCTTGATTGGAATTAGCTCTTATCTGCTTGGCACTAATCAGGGAACAGATCCGGGGTGGGGGTTGGAATTGCTGGGGCAGGTTGGATGAGAGAAGAGCCCTGGCTGAGAGATCCAAAAGAATTCCCACAAATTTTCCAGGGCTGGAATGATCCCAGCAGGGCTCCGAGCCCTGCAGCTCCTCCAGAGCTTTGGTGCTGTCCCAAATTCCAACGGCAAGGCCCCAAATCCTTCAGGAACAGGAACGAAAGGGTTTAAAAATGAAATATTTTGATATTTGGTGTTAATAATGAAGTATTTTGATATTTGGTGTGGGTGTGGGTGTCAGGGGCTGGACCCGGCCATAGCTTAATTAACCCTTTCCCAATTAGCCCTTTCCCAATTAACCCTTTCCCAATCCTCTTGGAAAGGCGTTTTTTGATGATTGGAGGATTTTATTTCTTATTTAGGATTTTATTTCTTGTGCTTCGTCTGTGCTTCGTGGTGCATCTTTTCATCCAGAGTTCAGCAAAATAATTCCAATTTTTCATGGAGTTTCTCCTACTGGAAGAGCACTCAGGGAATGTTTCTGCCGACTTCTTTTCCTTCTGGAATCATGGAATGGTTTGGGTTGGGAGAGACCTAAAAATCTTTATTATCTCTTTATTATCTCTTTATTATCTCTTTATTATCTCTTTATTATCATCCCATGCCTCCCATGGGCAGGGACACCTTCCACCATCCCGGGGTGCTCCAAGCTCCATCCAGCCTGGCCTTGGACACTTCCAGGGATGGGATATTCCGTATTCCATATTTTTTATTTATTTTAAGGCACTCCCTGAACGAGTTTTGGAAGAGTTTTGGACCCTCTGGAAGGAACTTGTCCCTTGAGCATCCATTTGCTTTTCCTCCACAATCCCCGATCCCTCCTTGCTCCCTGCTCCACACATTGAAATCTTTCAAAACCAGGACAAAACTCTCCCAAAAAGCTAAAACCGAGCCTAAACTGATGCCTAAAATTCCGGGGAATTCTTCTGGGCTGCGCATCCCCGGAGCTCCTCTAAACCATCGATATTTTCCCACTTTTCATGAACATTAATCCCATTTTTATGCTGTTTTCCTGTCCCCAGCTGGCAGATTTTGGGGTGAGGGATTTTTTTCCCCCCCCCCAGCCTTGTGGGAGTTGTGCTCTGCCTGTTTTGACTTTTAAATCTGGCTTTGCCTGTGTTGATCCCATTACGTTTTATTTATAGCCCAAAGTGCTTCCTTGGAGCTCAGACGTTGTCTGGAGACTGGGATTGTTTCGGGAACAGCTCTCCCGCATTCCCCCCATCCTTATTTTACCTCTCCTGTTACCCTGCTGCACATGAAAATCAGGATTTGTGGTTTTTTGGGCCGGTTTTGTGGCTTGGTTTGGGTGCAGAATGGCGGAATTGGGGTCGGAGAGTTACAAAAATCTGGTTAAGAAAGGTTGAAACACTTTTCTCCCAAAAAATCCTGGTGGTTTTGTCCTCTAAAAATCAGCGTTTGTGTCTTTACTCCTGGGCTGGTTTTGTGGCTTGGTTTGGGTGCAGAATGGCAGAATTGGGGTCGGAGAGTTACAAAAATCTGCTCAAGAAAGGTTGAAACTCTTTTCTCACAAAAAATCTTGGTGGTTTTTGGCTCCCGAAAATCAGGGTTTGCGCATTTTTGGGGCAGGTTTTGTGGCTTGCTTTGGGTGCAGAATGGCAGAATTGGGGTCAGTTACAAAAAATCTGGTTAAGAAGATTGAAGCTCTTTTCTCGCTGAAAATCCCGGTGGTTTTTGGCTCCTGAAAATCAGGATTTCTGCATTTTTGGGCCGGTTTTGTGGCTTGGTTTGGGTCCCGAATGGAATAATTTGGCTCAGAGAGTTACAGAAATTTGCTCAAGAAAGATTAAAACTCTTTTCTCCCTTCAAATCTTGGTGGTTTTGTCCTCTAAAAATCAGGATTTGTGCCTTTTTGGGGTAGGTTTTGTGGTTTGGTTTGGGTGCAGAGTGGTAGAATTTGTCTCAGAGAATTTTTCACTGTTACAAAAATCTGCTCAAGGAAGATCAAAACTCTTTTCTCCCTTCAGATCCTGGGGCTTTTTGGCTCCTGAAAAATCAGGGTTTGTGTCTTTTTGGGGTAGGTTTTGTGGCTTGGTTTGGGTCCAGAATGGAAGAATTTGGCTCAGAGTGTTACAAAAAACTGGTTAAGAAAGGTTGAAACTCTTCTCTCCCTTCAAATCCTGGTGGTTTTGTCCTCTAAAAATCAGGATTTGTGCGTTTTTGGGGCTGGTTTTGGGGCTTGGTTTGGGTGCAGAATGGCAGAATCGCCTCCCTCGGCCTGCTTTGGATTCCAAGTACAAATCCATTTTCTGGTGGAGAAGCTCCATCTTTTCGTGAAATTTTTTGGTTTCCTGACTTCTGGATCTTAAAAACTCCTTGGATTTGGGAAGGGCAGCGCCCAGAGGCTGCGGGGACGTTCCTGTGGTGGGAATTTCTCAATTGCATCCCCCAGTCTGTGTTGGGTGAAGGTGAATTCCCCGTCCCGCTGACACCCGGTGCACTCTCATTACCCCGCATCCAGCAGAAAATGAGAATAATCAAAATGAAATAAAATTCCTCATTATTTATTTATTGATATTTTCCCAGCCTGGCCCTTCTTGGAGCCGTAGCTCCAATTTAGCCCTGCAGGAAAATGGGGAAAAGCCTGGATGAGGCACTGATGTTTATCTGTAAAATGGATGCTCTGGAGATCTTCCTTTCCACCTGTATCCCGGTTTTTTTTTTCGGGATGACACAGCAATGCAGCCCTGGAGCTTTTTGCTGGCTGGCTGGAAAGCCCCGAGCCTGGAGACTTTTGAGGGGAGCCAAAAAAATCCAACCCCTGCATCCCAGCCAGCCCAGAATTTTGGGAGCGTGCCGGGATTTATCTCCGTTCCCGCCCCTGCCGGCCCTCCTGGCTGCTCTTCAGGAAATCTTTCTGCACCTCCAGCGCTTGGATTTCCAGGTAGCTCGAGGTGAAGCTTGATGAAGCGCTGGTAATTAAAATGCAAAGGGGTTGGTGCCCTCCAGGGAAACCTGAAACCCTCGAATGACTTCGCTGCTCGCATCTGATTTGGCCTTGAAACTCCGGCGTTGGATTCCTTATCCTCGCGCGACTTTTCCTCCCAAGCCAGATGAGGAGCTTGGGATGGGAGCAGGGAATATTCCATGGCCCCATCTTTGCAAAGAGGGGGAAAACACAGCACAGACTCTTCCCAAAGGCCTCAAGTACCTCATGGAAGGACAAAAAACCCCCCCCAAAACCGTGGGGAAGCGGCTGTTACGGAATAATGGGATTTTTTTGGGGGCTACAGTCCTGAGGTAAAGTTTAGTTTTTGAACCTGCCCAGGCCCAAAATATATTGAAAAATATATTTTATTTCTAAATAACTGACAGGGTACCACATCTGTGCTGTCTCTTTTCCCTCTATTTTTAAGTCACGGCCCATCCTCAACTCCACCTTTGAAAACTTCAGATTTCACCAAGCAGGAGGAGATAAAAATCCATGGATTTTTGGTGCCCCTGCTGCTACCAGTGGCGATTTCCTCACATCCATCCCTGAAAACAGGGATTTGACCTTGGAACAGCACATCCAGCAGTGCCAGCCCGGGCTGGGGGTGGCCTTGAAAGCAGAGATGAGTTTGGTGCCCTGAAGAGGGAGGAGGTGGAAGGGGAGGTGCTGGAAGTGCCGGAGCAGCAGCACAGGATTGGATGTCAGGACGGAATTTTGGCAGCAGAAACGCTGGGGAGCAGCTGGGGACGCTTTGCAGGGTGTGGATGTGGGGAAGGCCCTGCCTTTGGAGTGGGAAAACGAGCCAGAATTCCCCGGGCTGGGATGGAGGTTCCTGGAGGAGTTCGAGAATCAGCTCTGAGGAGGCACTTCCAGGTGCCAGCTCGGTGGTTTTGGGGATGGAACTGAGGTCACAAATGAGGCCCAGAGCACCAGTGATGCTTTCCCTGTCCGGAATTGTCTCCCTGGCCTTGTAGGAATGAGGTTGGACAGACTGATATCCATTATCTCCCTTCCTGGTATCCCAAAAGGTCCGGGAAGGCCGAGATCAAATGAAAACGAAGGCAAAAAACGAACGAGTTCTGCTGATCTCGTTGATTTTAATCAAATTATGAACAAAGCCAAGGCACTTCCACCTCCGGGGCTGCTTAATTTTGTGTATCTGAGGCTGCACAATTATTTTCTCTCGCTGGTTGAGAGTTGGCCACAGGTTTTCCAAGTGAAATTGTTCCTTCTGTGGCCGTACAGGGACAGAAAGCTGGGATGAGGTGAATGATGGAATTATAAACTCACAAACATTAGAAGATAAGCCAAGCTTACAATTTTATGGTTTCTCCTCAGTGATGGCTGCACTCGGGGAGTCACTTCTGCTTTTCTGGGGTTCCCTGAAGGGAATTTGTGGGTCCTGCCTGGATCATTGGCTCTTGGGGGGCTGCAGAGCAGCGGCTTCAGGGCCCTGCTGGACCCACCCTTGTCCTGCCAACGGCAAAGGTGGGGCTGAAAAGTGCTGAGGTTCATTTCAGACACTGAGAATGTGAATTATTACTGGTTTTATTCCATTTTTAATCAGCGCTTTCTCTGCCAAGCCTTTGTCTCCACCCCGTTGTTAATCCCTGCTCCAGCCACTCAAGGATGGAGTGCGGTGCTCTTCCTTCAGGAGTCTCTGCTCTGCATGAGAGTACTGAAATTTGGGAATTTTCTAGTGCTCTCTCCTCTCTTCAGGACTGAAATTTGGGAATTTTCCAATGCTCTCCCCTCTCCCAGGACTTTCTTCCCCCTCTGGCACTGTCAGATATTTTGTACACCACCCACACGACTGTGGGGTCACTCAAGAGCTTCTTTTTCTCCACTGCAAGACCCCAGGAAGTTGTTCCTGAGGTTCAGCTCCTCGGCACCGCTCTGGGTTCATACTGTGGGGTAAAACAAGAGGAGGAATCAGCCTTGTGGCTGTGGATCCCTTCAGGGATTCAGGAATTGGCCCTGGGAGCCTCCAACTCCACGTGGAAATCAGCTGGAGGCCAGAGGGGCACTGAGAGAAGGAGAAGAGAGGGAAAAACTGGGAAAAGAGAACGAGAGGAGGGGATTGTCCCACCCCACTCTGCTCTGGGTTGGGGCAGCCTCACCTCCAGTGCTGGGGGCACTTTTGGGTGCCTCAAGGTGAGAAGGATCTAAAGATGTTGGAGAGAGTCCAAAGGAAGGACACGAGAATGGGGAAGGGGCTGGAGGAGCAGCTGAGGGCACTTGGAATGTTCAGCTGGAGCAGAGAACTCCGGGATCTGCGGCTCCTCCTGAGGGGCAGCTCCGATCTCTGCTCCCTGGGACAGGGACAGGAGCCAGGGAACGGCCGGAGCTGGGCCAGGGCAGGCTCAGGCTGGAGATCAGGGAAAGGTTCTTCCCCCAGAGGGTGCTGGGCACTGCCCAGGCTCCCCAGGGAATGGGCACGGCCCCGAGGCTGCCAGAGCTCCAGGAGCGTTTGGGCAACGCTGCCAGGGGTGCCCAGGGTGGGGGTGTTGGGGTGTCTGTGCAGGGCCAGGGCTGGGCTGGATGGTCCCTGTGGGTCCCTTCCAGCTCAGGATGTTCAATGAGAGATCAAACAAACCCCACCCAAGCAGCTCCTGCTGTCCCCAGAGCTCCTGGGGACATCAGCACAGGCACCTCTCCCTGTGTCCCTCCTTGGGACCAGCGAAGTCCTCCCTGGTGTTTCCCAGCCTGGCTGTGGCTGTGGGTGAGGGGAGGGGACACTGGGGTCACCTGGGTGGCCGTGGGTGAAGGGAGGGGAATTCTGGGGTCACCTGGGTGGCTGTGGGTGAAGGGAGGGGACACTGGGGTCACCCAGGTGACCAGGGCAGCTCAGGTGAGCTGGGCCAATCCATCAGCTCCACGTCAGGGTGGGCACAGTGGCATTTTCCTCCCTGATGAGTGGGATTTTCCTCCGCCAGCACAAGGACCAGGCTGTGCGGAAGGGATTCATTGCTCAACAAACATCAGAGCTACCCCATTGTGCTTTTTTTTTTCTGAAGGATGCCACTCTTTTCTTCCTTTTTCTGTCTTTTTTTTTTTTTTTTAAATTTAAATGAGTATCTCGCACACTAAAAAACCCCGAAAATCATCTGAGTTTCAGCTGTGCCTCCAAACGATGTCCGTTAGCGCCCGCACCTCGTGAACTTCCCGTCTCGCTCACCACATCCTGCTGGGGTTTTCTGTGTCAAACCCGAGCCGAGCCCTTCTGACAGGAGGTAAATTTAGCCGAGCACCCACTCGTGATGAGAGGCGTGGGCCGGGCAGCCGCCCTCGGGGGCGTAAAAAAACTCCTAATTATAGCGGGGCCGGCTTCCTCTGCTCCCCCCTTCTCACGTCATCGCGCGAAAGGCTCCTTCTGCTCGCCGTCTTTCCTGAAACGGGAGCTGGGGGGTGCTGAAATCGTTGAAATTTGCCCCGGTGGGAGCGGGCCCAGGGGGCCGCAGGTGACAAGGGCAGCCTTTGTTCGGCTTTGTCAGGGCAGGGAAGGTGAGCACGGGAGGGGTTTGCTGCCAACATTTCGAGCAGGCCCTTCAGAGGTTGGTTCGATTTGCCTCCAGAGGGCCGGAGAACAACAAGAGGCCCAAACGCGCTGGGAGAAGCTGAAGTTCAATCACTGAATCTCCATCTTTCGTTAAACTCTCCCTTTCAAAGGTGGCAGTTGCAGCCCAGCCCAGCCGCTCCCAGGTGGTTTTTTTTTTGTTGCGTTTTT